>JAJIBD010024329.1:0-98863 GCA_021461705.1 Cryptotis parvus | reverse complement strand
ATGACATGATATTATACCTAGAGAACCCTAAACTCTCTACCAAAAACTCCTAGAAACAATAGACGCATATAGTAGAGTGGCAGGATACAAAATCAACACCCAAAAGTCAGTGGCTTTCCTATATACAAATAACGAAAAACAGAAGAAAGGGATATTAAGGAAACAATTCCATTCACAATTGTGCCACAGAAAATCAAATACCTAGGAATCAACTTACCCAAGTATGTAAAGGACCTGTACAAAGAAAACTACAAGACACTGCTCCAAGAGAGATAAAGAGGACACAAGAAAATGGAAACACATTCCCTGTTCATGGATGGGGAGAATCAACATTGTCAAAATGGTAATACTCCCTAGAGCTCTGTACAGATTCAATGCAGTCCCTATAAGGATACCGATGACATTCTTCAAAGAGAAATTGACCAAACGCTCCTGAAATTTGTATGGAACAATAAACCCCCAAGGATAGCTAAAGCAATCCTCGGGAAAAAAGAAGATGGGAGGCATCACCTTTCCCAACTTCAAACTGTACTACAAGGCAGTAGTAATTAAAACAGCATGGTATTGGAATAAAAACAGACCTGTGGACCTATGGAATAGAATAGAGTATCCTGACACCCAACCTCAAACACATGATCATTTAATCTTTGATAAAGGTGCAATGAGTCTAAAAATGGAGTAAGGAAAGCCTCTTCAACAAGTGGTGTTGGGGAAAACTGGGCAGCAACATGTAAAAAAATGAATTTGGACCTGTGTCTAACACCATGCACAAAAAATCAGATCAAAATGGACTAAAGATCTCAATATCAGACTTGAATCCATAAAAGTACATTGAAGAAAAATATAGGAAAAACCCTCCACGACATTGAAGCTAAAGGCATCTTCAAAGGTGAAACATCACTAACAAAGCAACTAGAAGAAAAGATAAACATATGGGACTACATGAAACTGAAAAGCTTCTGCACCTCAAAAGAAACAGTGACTAAGATACAAAAGCAGTCCACAGAATGGGAAAGAATATTCACCCAATACCCATCTGATAAGGGGTTAATATCCAGGATATATCAGGCACTGGTAGAACTTTACAAGAAGAAAACAAACAACCCCATCAAAAAATGGGGACAAGAAATGAACAGAAACTTCAGCAAGGGAAGAAATTCGAATGGCCAAAAAACATATGAAAAAATGCTCATCATCACTAATCATCAGAGAGATGCAAATCAAAACAACAATGAGATACCACTTTACACCACAGAGACTGGCACATATTCAAAAGAGCAAGAACAACAAGTGCTGGCGTGGATGTGGGGAAAAGGGGACACTCATCCATTGTTGGTGGGAATGCCGGCTGGTACAGCCTTTCTGGAAAACAGTATGGACTTTCCTCCAAAGACTAGAAATTGAACTCCCATTTGACCCAGCCATACCACTCCTGGGAATCTACTCTGGGAAACCAAAAATACGCAGCGGAAACACCATCCCTACTTTTATGTTCATAGCAGCATTATTCACAATAGCCAGAATCTGGAAGCAACCAGAGTGCCCGAAAATCGATGACTGGATAAAGAAGCTTTGGGTACATCTACACAATGGAATACTATGCAGGTGTTAGGAAAAATGAAGTTATAAAATTTGCCTATAAATGGATGGACATGGAGAAGATTATGTTGAGCGAAATTAGCCAGAAGGAGAGAGACAGATACAGAATGACTGCATTTATTTGCATGGCATAAATATATATGTGCATATTATGATACCAATATCCAAGGTCAAGTGAAACATATATCAGGAGGTCTTGTCAAAGGTGGAGATTATCACAAACGTGTGGGAGTCAGAGGTTTAGGTAAGACAGAAAATGGAACAGGGGGCTAATAATGAGTCGAGGGTACTAATGCCAACCTAGAACTGAGCATTAAATAGAGGCAAAAGGATACACATGACAACCTTTTAATGTATGTTCTGTAATCCATAGTCTGGAAGGGAAGGAAAAGAGAAAGAAAGAGAAAGGGAAAGAAATAAAGAACCTGCCATGGAGCAGGGCTGGGGAAGGGGGAGGGAACCGGGGATGTTGGTGGTGGGAGATGGGCACTGGTGGAGGGATGGGTGCTGGAAACACTGTATGACCAAAACCCAAACATGAACTTTTTAATTGTATATCTTTTTATTTGTATATCTCACGGTGGTATAATAAAATACTTAAAAAAAAAAAAAAAAAAAAAAAAAGAGATGTGCCCGGGCCGGAGGTTCTTTTGTCCTTTTAGCTATTTCTTCAATGCCTTTGAAGGCATTCCATGCCGCTCTCTTCCTCCTGCACAGCTCAGGTTTTAGGTCGTTCATCATGTTGACTTCTCAACCTAGGTACACATAACTGCTGCACTCAGAGATGTTTGTTCCATTGAGAGTGAATGGGGGCCTCAGGAACTAGTTCATTTCTCATGAACATAGTTTTCTCTCATATATATATATATATATATATATATATATATATATATATATATATATATATATATATATATATGAAAGATAAGCATCCCGATTCAGCGATGAGCGGGAAGGCAGTGATACAGTGATAATTCTCCCAATCCATTAGCAGGGCTGTGTCTCCATTTCCTCATTTTATTGCATTCATTTTCTGAGTTTATAAAGCGTTGTAGATTTCTACTAGCTAACCTCAAACCCAATACCACTGCATCTACAGACAACACTTATTTAAATTTTTTTCTCAACTTTTGTGTGTATATCCTAAGCATACACTGAATAATCTATTCTATATTGCTTGTTGGAGCTAATTCTCTAAATACAGTCAATGAATATATTCTAAGATGAAAGTCTATGGAGATTATTAAATCTCAAATGTATCCATTGTGTCACTTGAGCCCACTGTATAAGAAATTATCTACCTGTCCCCACAGAACAGACATTGTGACCACACAATTGTGAGGGTGCTTTTTCAAAGACATACTGGGTTAGTTTTGCTAAAATCAGTCATTTGACCACTTGATTACTTGAATCCCGTTATTCATCAATTTGTTCAAGCGGGCACCAGTAACATTTCCATTGGATCCTATCACATGCTAATGTAGCCCAATGATATCTGGTTGATTCAGGAATATGAAGAGCCTTAAACCGTTCCTTCAGGGTCTTGATGAAGAAGTCTGAGGTGGGCGGCCACGTGGTCTTTTGACATCCCGTGGGATCCAGTCGGTAACAGCTCTAGTCCAGCAGTTGTCTCCAAATCACATTATGTCCAGCCCATTTTATTTCTGATGCCTTGGCAAATGAGACAGCATCCTGAATTCTGGAATAGTGGCGGAGGTCAGAACTCCGGATTCCTTCTCTCACTTGAGTGAGGCATGATATTCAAGCATAGCTCTTTCGATTCCTCTCTGGGAGACCTGAATAGCATTCTCATCCTGCTTTCGTAGGGCCCAGGTATCTGAGGGCATATGTTAATGCAGAGAGGCGATGGAGTCAAAGAGATGTGCCTGGAGTCGGAGGTTCTTTGTCCTTTTAGCTATTTCTTCGATGCCTTTGAAGGCATTCCATGCTGCTCTCTTTCTCCTGCGCAGCTCAGGTTTTAGGTCGTTCATCATGTTGATTTCACATAACTGCTGCATTCAGAGATGTCTGTTCCATTGAGGTGAATGGGTCCTCTGGAACTAGTTCATTTTTCAGGAACATAGTTTTGCTGAGGTTCAGCTGTAGACCTATCTTTCCACATCTCCGTCAAAGTCAGCCAGCATTTGTGCCACTTGGCTAATGTTTGTTGTTATTGGAATGATGTCATCAGCGAAGCGGAGGTGGTAAAATCAGTAAATACTAGTATCTTCTTCAGTGAAAAAAAATTTTCAAGCATTTTCTAATATTTTGTTTGTTTGTATTTTAGTTTGTATCCATTTTGTTCCGGAATCACTTGTCTTCCCACTGTTCCTTGATTTGCTTGAGTGGGTGCCAGTAATGTCTCCATTTGTTGGGAATGTGGTCCTCTATTGTTACTGTTTTTGACATATCGAATATACCACAGGTAGCTTGCCCGGCTCTGTTGTGGCTGTGAGCTCATCGCAGGGGCCAGTCTTTTTTCTATATCAGATCATCAACCATCCAGGGCCCACAAGGTATAGCCCTGGATGTGGACAAGTCTTTCTCCTGTCTGCCACCTACCAATGCAGCCAGGTCCCACAGATATACCCACATTGCCTCAAGGGGCAGTTCCAGAAATACATGGACAATTAAAAGATTCAACAAGATCATATACCAAAAGTGCAGTGAATATAGTCTTTGATTAAATATTCTAATATAACATATTTTTAACAGTCGAATTCCAGTTTCTTGTGGGTGTCTATGTGTTATTGGAGAAATAATCCTCTGGAATCATGATAAATAATAACTTTCTGCTCTGATTCAACCACTTAACAACTCCAGAAGATAATGAAGACCATGAGTAAGGTGACAAAAACCTCAATGTGTCATTAAATATGTATTAGTGTCTGTGTATTAGAATTAGTATTAGTATTCCTTTGTTCAAGGGGTCTTTGTATAGGTTTTTCTCAGGTGCCTTATGCGGGGCTTCTGCAAAAGCGGAAAGCCTTGGATAGCCTTGGCCTAGAGCTTCCCTGAGAAAGGTGGGGGCTGCTCTGGTGTCATAAATCCTTAATTGTAGTCTCTGTGTCCCCTGAAGTTTACTTTTCCTCTGGTCTACACTTCCTTGGTGCCAGGAGGAACCTAGCAGGTCCAGGCTTCACTTCTTACAGATTAGTATCAATTGAATTTATTACTTTTCAGAGATTCCATTTGTCTTGGGCCCTTTCCCTCTCTGCCTGCCTTAGTGGAAAACAAAATATCTAAATATCAAAAACACTGGATCAAGTAGTGCTGTCAGCACAGGATGGGGACACAATAGTTAAACTTAAAAATGAGTCAGCCAGGGACTAGAGTGATAGTACAGTGGGTAGAACATTAGCCTTGCATACGACTGACTTCAGTTTGGTCCCCAGCATCCCATATTGGCACCTGAACATCTCTGGGTGTGTCTAAAAAAGACTAATACACATTAGGGGAGCAGTTTCACACCTCTCCAGTATAATAATTATACACACAGAGACATACAAAGCACACTTTATAAAAAAATATTTTTTTCAAATTAATTTTATTATACTACCATGAGATATACAATTACAAAGATGTTCATGATTGGGTTTCAGTCATACAGTGGATGTTTTTTCTTGAAAAGGTCTACCAGTGTCTTATATATCTTTGATATTAAGTCCTTATCAGATGGGTATTGGGTAAATCATCTTTCCCATTCTGTGGGCTGTCTTTTATCTTGGTCATTTTCTTTTGAGGTGACAAAACACACTTCTTTTATACATTGATGGATTCTCCTTTGGTTCCTTATGTTGGCTATTGTAATGCTATAAGGAACATCACAAAGATAAGAACAATTTGAACTTATCCTCTGTGATAGTGGTGGATGCCCTCCTTCTGAGAATGTTTCATTTTCTATTTATACCCAGAGTCTGGGCTTCCTGTGATGATCCCAGAGCCTGGCAATCTACCACTGGTGTATTCAACATGCCAAAAACAGTAACAATAATGAACCTCATTCCAAACATATGCAGGCGTTACTGGCTCCCACTCCAGACAAATCAATGAACAACGGGAAGACAAGTGACAAGTTAGTATTAGTTGCATAACTAATATGTTTTAGTGAAAACTGCTGTTATGCTCCTTTTTTTTGCTCAGAAACTCTACCTAAATCTTGAAAATTACATTCATTAGTCTCAAAACTAAACTAAAAAGCTAGATCAGGGTAGAAAACATTTGTTCTTCTGTATCCAGTCCAAAGTACCAGTTGTTAGCTTCCTTAAATCAGGACTATCTAGTTATAAATACCATACTTGGAGGAAACATAGGGAGAAATATGTGATGCAGGTTAACCTAAGATCTTAGTGCAATGAAAATCCCACATATTCAGTAGAGGGATGAGAGTAAATGAACAGAGCAAAGTAGAAAGGACTCTTCTGCAGGCATCCCAAGCAAAAGATAAACAGTAAAATATAAATGGGATAATCAGTCTAATAAAGGAAAACTAAAGAGCTGAGTTCATGAATTTTTTACTAATTCAACTTTATTTTCAGAGTGGGGCACACCCAGAGTGATCAGGCGTAATTTGGCTACATGCTCAGGTTCACTCTTCCTGGAGCGTGGCGACCACTAAGGAGATGGAAATCAAAGCTGGCTCTGACACATATAACGCAAGCACCTTAAACCACAGTAATAGCTATCCCATTTTTGAGCTCAACTTTTAGTATGTCTAATGGTAATCTAGGAATTGGTTTCACTAAATTCAGCTTCAGTTTTATACTACTTATTGCAAATGACAATGAATATCACAGGGGCACTATATTATAAGAGAAAAACTGAGGTAAAGAGCGTTATATTAAAACGGGCAAAATATAAATGTAACTAGATTATAAGCATCTTGGAAGAATTTTGGAATGGTTTATTTTAGAAATCCGTTACAAAATTGCATTATTCATAAATCTTTTCATAATGGTGAAATAACTAAATTCAGCTCAATCCTTCAATATAAAGTTAACCAGAGATTAGAAAATTCTCTATATAAAGTCATTATTCATCTGATATTAATCTTTTCTTCTTCTCATAAGGATTATATTTTTATGACATTATCAGGTCAATTAGCCTGTAGATGAAATCTATGAACATTAAAAAACAACTTGCCAAACATTTGAAGAGAAAAACTGCTCCTAGGAGATATTAATTGCACTGTCTAAATTGTTGATAAGAGTGGCAAGAAAAAGATGCCATTTTCATCATTTATTCAAAGCTGCCAAAATGATATTGGAGATACTGATAAAAAAATAACTGCATTTGCAATTTAAATAACACAAAATATTTCATTTTAGCTGTTCTTCTTTTATTTCTCAGGCATATTCATTCTTCTTTTCAACTTGGCTGGGCTGATTGCTTGCCTTTGTAATATAGTGTTTGGAATGATTTAAATGCACATCCTTAAAACAGAGAAAAAAGATAAATGGAATATTTTAAAAGCCCACATACATTGGTGTGCTTTAACACATGATTCTCTACTCTAATTTATTATAAAATTTATTTCAAATTGCAAACTTACAGTTTGCAATTGTAGAAAGTGTTGAAAGGGGAAGAACTTGACTCAATATATGAAATATGAAGTCTTAGAGAAATTTTAAGGGATATCATTTCAATTAGCTTGCTTTTATGATTCAGTTTTACTTTATGGTATCACTTAAAAGTCAACTTTTCATACATCTTCAGAGATTGAAAACAACAGATTTCATATAAATTAATACTATTAGTACAATTGAAAGAGAGTGATTTGAGTATTTGCATAATAGCATTGTATTAGTGAATATTTTAAAGCCTATAGAAAAACTGGGTATCATGTTGAGGATATAAGACCATTTTATTTATTTATTTATTTTAAATATTTTATTATATCACTATGAGATATACAATTACAAAAATGTACATGTTTGGGTTTCAACCATACAGTGCTCCAGCACCCATCCCTCTACCAGTGCCCATTTCCCATCACCAATATGCCCAATTCCCTCTACCCTCCCCAACCTGCCTCTACGGATGGGTCTTTACCACTTCTCTCTCTCTCTCTCTCTCTTCTCTTACACATTGTTACTTGCAGTACATACATTTAGAGTTATGTTTATTCCTTTGCCTATATTCAACGCTCATTTCTAGACTGGTATCATTTTCAATAATTATTAACCCACTATTCCCTTCACTGGATATAAGACCATTTTAAATCAACTAATTATTTTTACTCGTTTGAAACTCTTCAAGAAACTTAGCAGCTCTTGATTCCAAGCTAAACGGTCCCAGCAAAGTATGAGTAAACTAAACTCTGTTATTAAATTACACTGCCTTTTTTTTTCTGGTATTGATGGGACTTTAATTTTTTTATCACTAAAAATAGCAATTTAATTGCTTTTTGTAAATAACTTTTAATTTATTTTGGAAAGCAAATCAAGAGACTTCTTAATGAAACAAACAGAAGCATTTTCTAGTAAAACTGATGGATAAAAGTCAATAAATAATATCAGAGAAGAATAAATATTTTGCCTATGAATCATTTTTTAAGTTTTCTTTGGAGAAATGCCTCTTCTAGTATTTGTTTATTTTCTTATATGAATGTGGAAGGTGTTTTTTTTTTTTTGTTAAATTGTATGAATTCCTTTTATATTCTGATTTTCAATTCTTTGTTGGAGTATGATGCATAAAAGTTATCTGTCAATTGGGTAAAAATTAAGGCTTACATTTTCACATTTAAGTCACAAATATCTTAATGATTTCTGAAACTCTTTGTTACTCTGAACTTTCCTTCCTATACCTCATGTTCTATAGACCTTATTTCTAATATTGTGCTTTTGTACTACACTTATGTTATTTTTCACCTGTTTCCCCTCTTAAAATATGCTGGTGTCCAGAACTAGAGGTTATTGGCTCCTGGTTGAGAAATGCTGGTTTAAAGCAATAATTGACACTCAATCAAGACTGTGCCTATCTAATTATTAATGTATTGATTAAATTATTGTGGTTTATAAAATGCTAATTAGAATGATGACTTTTTGACTCCTTTCACATCTAATATACTATTTATAAAACTACACTGTCTCCTTATTCATATAAAGCTATAGAGTTCCTGAGTAGTAAATTTTGACCCAGTCAAGCTAAGTTTCCACATTATAAATCTAATGATCAGGTATTAACATTCATAAATAACTTAATCATACCGATTTTATAATAAAATTTTTAACAAATTAGACTACATCTTTATCAAATTAAAAAACTAGTTTATAAAAATTTATAATCTTAGAAGAACTAGAGGAATATATTATTTCTATATTTTTATTATAAGTCTTTCTGTTCTAACATTATATTAGTTTTTACATAATCACCAAAGAGTGAAATTTTTGCCAAATTTAAACATGCTATTGAAAATTATCTTGCAAAAATTTCTAGTCAAATTGTTAAATTAGTAAACCTATGGCATTCAACAGAACTTTTAATTGTTTACAATGGAACAATTTCATCCTTCACCCAAATATTTAAATTAATCCATTCATGGAAATTCACAGTTCCAGAAGGCTGAAGCAAAACGTTGGACATGGGAATCTCCTGGCGGACAGTTCCACAATGAAATTGACCACACCATCTTCAATCCACGATTTTGTCTGACCAATGTTGCTGTCATCTCCAAATTCCAAACAGGATTGGAACACCATCTCCTTCTTGCAAAATTCTACTTCCCGCAGCAGGGAGAAAAGGCTGCAAAGTTTAAGAATGGAACTCCCAGAACAACCACCAACTGGGAACTCTTTGGCACCATTGCAGCAACATGGGAAGATACCATCATTGGCGACATCGATGAAGAATATAACCAACTGGTTCAGCACCTCCATGATTGTGCGAAGAATGCCAAGAGAGAGAAAGACAAAAAAGGACGCTTGTCTTCAGAATCTCTTGAGCTCATTCGCCAAGCGTGGCAAGGCACGAGCCTCAGGAGACCAAATGCTAACATCCAAGCTTGCTAAGCGGTACAGAAAAGCGATAAAAGAAGACCTCAAATACAGAAGAGCAGAAATACTGGAAGATGCAACAGAAGCCGGGAAAAGCATTCACACTGCCCTCCTGTCTTTGCCAACTATAAGACCAAGATGACTGCCCTCCGGCGCCCTGATGGATCTATCACATCTTCCAGAAAGGCAATGGAGAAGATTATCCATGACTACTACTCAAATCTCTTTGATAGCCACATCCACCTGCCCACATACCAAATTCCACAGGATGGATATGTCATTCCCAACATTTTCCCTTCTGAAATCCGACATGCCATCTTGTCGGTAAAGAAGGGAATAGCACCAGGCCCAGACAAAGTCAGACCCGAACACCTGAAGAATCTGCCGTCGGTACTCATCAATACACTAGCTCGGCTCTTCACGAGCTACCTGTCTGAATGGAAGGTGCCCTCCCAATGGAAAACCAGCAGGACAGTTCTACTGTTTAAGAAGGGAGACATTCACGACATCGTTAACTATTGCTGCATCTGCCTGTTGTCCGTCATCTACAAGCTGTATCCACGAGTCATCCTGAACAGGATTAGCAGAACACTAGATGAAGGACAACCATGTGAGCAAGCAGACTTCCGGAAAGGATTCAGCACAATCGACCATATCCACACAGTAACCAAGCTCATTGAGGTTTGTAGGGAGTACAAGATGCCGCTCTGTCTCACGTTCATTGAGTTACAGAAAGCCTTTGATTTTGTGGAGACTGAAGCAGTCATCGAAGCCCTAGCCAAACAGGGTGTTCAAACCCAATACATCAAGGTCCTTCGTGAGCTGTATTACGGATTCACCACCAGGATCTCACTATTCTACAAAGAAGTGATCATTGATGTCAAAGAGGGGTTCGACAGGGTGATACCATTTCACCAAAACTCTTCAGCGCCACCCTCGAGAACATCATGCAACAATTAGAATGGGAAGGAATGGGAGTGAAGATAGATGGTCGGCCACCTCCGCTTCGCTGATGACATCATTCTAATAACACCAAACAGTAGCCAAGCAGCACAAATACTGGCTGAATTCGACCGAGAATGTGGAAAGATAGGTCTACAGTCAAATCTAAAGAAAACCATGTTTATGAAAAATGGACTATTTCCAGAGGCCCCATTCACTTTCAATGGAAAAAACATCTCTGAGTGCAGCAGTTATGTGTACCTAGGTCGAGAAATCAACATGATGAACGACCTAAAACCTGCGCAGGAGGAAGAGAGCAGCATGGAATGCCTTCAAAGGCGTCTAAGAAATAGCTGAAAGGACAAAGAACCTCCGGCTCCAGGCACATCTCTTTGACTCCACTATTCTCCCTGCATTAACATACACCTAGTAGACCTTGGCCCTACAAAAGCAGGATTGCTGGGCGCCACTGACTCCGCCCACTGCCACTTTGCCTTCATGCGCATGTGCAGGGTGATGTTGGGTGCCACTGACTCCGCCAACTGCCACTTTGCCTTCCCGCTCATACGCAGGGTCCTGTGTCCCGTGCATGCACAGGGTCTTGTGTCCCGCACATGCGCAGGGTCCTGTGTCCTGTGCATGTGCAGGGTCCTATGCCCCAGCGCATGCGCAGAGTCCCTGGTGTGGCATCATTGGGTTTTCTCCAATTAGAGCATGTTTCGTCAGATCGTGTGAGCTCGTATGAGCTCATATGACCTATGCTGGCCAAGGGAATTGGACACGTCAAATCACACCATTTGCGCCAGCCAATGGGAAGCGGACACGTCAATTTGCTCCAGGCAATGGGAAACGGACATGCCAAATAGCACTGTATCAAAGCAGCTTTAAATGGAGCAGGGCTGGGGGAAGGGGGAGGGAACCGGGGATGTTGTTGGTGGGAGATGGGCACTGGTGGAGGAACGGGTGCTGAAACACTGTATGACCAAAACCCAAACATGAACTCTTTAATTGTATATCTTTTTATTTGTATGGAGATGGGCACTGGTGGAGGGACGGGTGCTGAAACACTGTATGACCAAAACCCAAACATGAACTTTTTAATTGTATATCTTTTTATTTGTATATCTCACGGTGGTATAATAAAATACTTAAAAAAAAATAAAATAAAATAAAATAATGTTTTCAAAAAAAAAAAAAAAAAAGAGCTCCAGTAAAGCATGTTCTAAGAAGAATCCTGTTGTGATCGCTCATCATCGCGGATGGTCGACGGCGTCCCACAAGTGGTGCCGAAACCCGGGAACGAAACATCCAGGCACCAGGCAAGGACCCCCAGTTTTTCTGGGAGAATTCAGAACTTAGACACGTGGAGCGGTGGCACTGGTAAGTTCCCCCTCCGGATAAGTAAAAATATGGGCAGGTTTATTTTTTGGTGTTGGCGGCGTAGATACTGCAGTCCTTGCACTTGTCATTCTTGTGCTTGGAACCCTGCCGTTATGGAGACTGATCTGCACGCGTCTGAAAGAAGACAGATGTGGCGACATTCTCAGGAGTCTTGCAGAGCACCAAAAAAAGCATGTCCAATTTAAATAGTAAAAATGAAGGAATTGAAAAGGGAACAGGGCAAAAAAATAAAGCAAGGTTACACAAAGAAAAACAAAGGCCTGATCAGGGAAAAAAGGTAACTAAGCCTCCAGGACTGTATTCAGTTCTGGATGAATTTTTAAACTTGTCGATCTCAGAATCTGAGGAAGAAAGGGAAGATATGTTCAATTCAGAAGAAGAGGCAGAGTTAGAGGAAACTGCTGTGGTATATGAGAGGGAAAGGTATGATCCTGAACTTACCAGACCCCCGCCATATAACCCGCAAAACAACAATTATGCAAAAAAGGGTCTCAGCGCCTTCAGCTGAGGGTGCAAGCCTCATTCCTCATAAAACTTAGAGAAAATTGGCTTCAGCCTTTCCTGTATTTGAGGATGCTACCACAGATAGTCAGTTCCATCAACCAGCGGATTATAAGCAACTTAGAGATTTGGCTGAGGCAACCAGGAGTTATGGTGTTTCTGTGAGCTTTACCATGGCTCTTGTGGGCGCTTAGCCAAAATGCCATGACACCTTCGGATTGGTTCCATATAGCCAAGGCATGTCTAAATTTTCTAATTTTGAATGACGAAGGCTGCTCAGCTACCGATCGACATGCCAATAATGTTTGTTCTACTAATATAAAAGTAAAATGGAAAAATGTTTTTGGATAACCAATGGTATGGACCGGATCCTGTAATTTCAAGATCCAGGGGAGCTGTTTGTGTTTTTCCACAGGACAAGGAAGATCCAATTTGGGTACCGGAATGATTGACATGCTACATCCGTCAAGATGACAAGAGAGCTGATCATTCTGATGTTGCTGATGAATCTGCAGCAGAGCTTCGGGAAGAAGGAATGACTTTGGGCAATAACCAAGACATGACCGATGCCAGTGCCAATATGAAAAGTCAAACAACGAAAGCAAAATAACTGTGAAACATCTTGCGGGCAGTTGGTCGCAGGGAGACGGAGGACTTGTTGTATTGACAATTGATGGACATTGTTGCTCTTAACGCCACCCAAGTTGAACCCATTACCCTTGGGGATTTTACTGAGTGGATGTTTTCCGCCTTTAACTTCTTTAAGGAATGGGTGGGGGTGGAAATTTTTTGGAGCAATCTGCTGTTCTGGCATGTTCCTTTGCCTCTGGTTGTTATGCAAAATTTGAGCAAGTCATGCCCAGGATAAAGCTGTAATCATACAGGCCATGGCAGCCTTGGAGCAAGGCACATCTCCCCAGGTTTGGCTTGCTAGCCTCAAGAGAGATCTTTGAACATGGTTTTGGCACCAGGAGGTTTTGTTGCCATTGCACCCTGTAAGACATGTTTAATAGCACGTTACAGCCTTTGCACTCTTTAGGCTTAGTGCCATTGCACAAGGAAAGGTGTAACGCTGTTGTTTCTTTCTCCAGCAACCACCCTTGATCGGCTGGTGCTGAAGAAGTATTGGCCTTGATCGGGTAGATGCCTAGGTGTCCTTTATAAAACAAAAAGGGGAGATGTTGGGCACCACTGACTCCGCCCACTGCCACTTTGCCTTCCCGCACATGCGCAGGGTCCTGTGTCCCACGCATGCGCAGGGGTCCTATGCCCCCA
Source organism: Cryptotis parvus (assembly GCA_021461705.1). Taxonomy (NCBI): domain Eukaryota; kingdom Metazoa; phylum Chordata; class Mammalia; order Eulipotyphla; family Soricidae; genus Cryptotis; species Cryptotis parvus. The sequence goes on along the minus strand of JAJIBD010024329.1, from coordinate 85,151 downwards.
CGCATGAACAGAGTCCCTGGTGTGGCGTGATTGGGTTTCTCCAATCAGAGCATGTTTCGTCAGATCGTGCGAGCTCATACGAGCTCGTATGACCTGTGCTGGCCAATGGTAAGTGAACACGTCAAATCACACCATTTGCACCAGCCAATGGGAAGTAGCCATGTCAATTTTCTCCAGCCAATGGGAAGCGAACATGCCAAATAGCACTGTATAAAAGCAGCTTGCACAACGGGTCTGGGTCCTTTTCGTAATCATAAGTATGAAACTAAAAGAGCTCCAGTAAAAGCGTGTTCTAAGAAGAATCCTGTTGTGGTCGCTCTTCATTGCAGATGGTCGGGGCGTCCCACACAGGATGAGAATGCTATTTGGGTCTCCCAGAGAGGAATCGAAAGAGCTATGGTTGGAGTATCATGCCTCACTCAAGTGAGAGAGCGGAATCTGGAGTTCTGACCTCCGTCGCTATTCCAGAATCAGGGATGCTGTCTCTTGGCGAAGGCATCGAAAATAAGATGGGCTGGACATGTAATGCAATTTGGAGACAACTGCTGGACTAGAGCCGTTACTGACTGGATCCCACGGTATGTCAAAAGATCACGTGGCTGCCCACCTACAAGATGGTCAGACTTCCTTATCAAGACCCTGAAGGAACGGTTTGAGGCTCTTCATATTCCTGAATCAACCAGATGCCATTGGGCTACATTGGCACGTGATAGGGTCCAATGAAAATGTTACTGGTGCCCGCTCAAGCAAATCTATGAATAACAGGATTCACGTGATCAAATGATCTAGTATAATCCAGTCAGTATGGCTCTAGTAGTCCAGGAGTTGTCTCCAAGTCTCATTACATGTCCAGCCCATCTGATTTCAATGCCTTGGCAAATGAGACAGAGTACCAGACTTTGGGTCATCAACAGATGTCGGAACTCTGGATTTCTTTTCTCACTTGAGTGATGTGTAATATTCCAAGCATAGCTCTTTTGATTCCTCTCTGGGAGAACCGAAAAGCGTTCTCATTCTGCTTTCATAGGGCCCACGTTTCTGAGGAATATGTTAATGCAGAAAGAATGGTGGAGTCGAAAAGATGTGCTCAGAGCTGGAGGTTCTTTGTCCTTTTAGTTATTTCTTCATTGCTCTTGAAGGCATTCCACGCCACTCTCTTTCTCATCCACAGCTCAGGTTTTAGGTCATTCATCATGTTGACTTCTGGAACTAGGTACACAAAACTGCTGAATTCAGAGATATTTGTTCCATTGAGATGAATGGAGCATCTGGAACTAGTTCACTTTTCATGAACATGAAAAGTTTCGTTCTGATTCAGCCACAGAATATCTTTCTACATTGTTGGTTGAAGTCAGCCATCACTTCTTCCACTTGGCTAATGTTTGGTTTTATTAGAACAATATCATCAGAAAAGCGGAGGTGGTGTAGTTGACGAGCGTCTAACTTCACTCCCATTCCTTCCTATTCTAATTGCCGCATGATGTTCTTGAGGTTGGCCCTGAAGTGTTTTGGTGAAATGGTATCACCCTGCCGAAACCCTCTTTTTTTAATTTTTTATTATACCACTGTGAGACATACAATTAAAAAGGTGTTCATAACTGGTTCTTGGTAACAGTATTCCAGCACCCATCCCTCCACCAGCGCCCCATCCTATTCAGGATGACTCGAGTGAAAGCTTGCAGATGATGGACAACAGTCTAATCGGGCAATAGTTGCCAATCTTGTGGATGTCTCCCTTCTTGAACAGTAGAACTGTCTGGCTGGTTTTCCATTGGGAGGGCACCTTAAATTCAGACCGGTAGTGTGTTAAGATATGAGCCCATATATTATTGAATATTGATGGCAGAATCTCCAGGTGTTATGTCTGACATTTTCTGGGCCTGGTGCTGTATGCTTCTTTACCAACAAAATGGCATGTCGAATTTCTGAAGGGACAATGTTGGGAACTACATATCCCTCCTGCCGAATTTGGTATGAGACATGTCTATCAAAGCGATCTGAGTAGAAGTCATGGATAATCTTCTCCTTTGCCTTTCTGGAAGATGTGATCGATCAGTCAGGACGTCGGAGGGAAGGCATCTTTGTCACTTAGCTGATGAAGGACAGGCAGGCATTGTGAATGCATTTCCTGGATTCTGCTGCATCAGCCAGTATTGCTGCTCTTCTCTTTTTGAGGTCTTCCTTTATCTCTGCTCTGCAGTGCATTGTGAGCTTGGAAGTTAGCATATGGTGCCGAGGCTCATGCCTTTGCCACATTGGTGAGTTTTTTTAACTTGAGGAGCTTGAGAGTTTTTGAAGACAAATGTTCTTCGTGGCTTTCTCTCTCTCGGCGTTCTTCACTCAATCAAGGTGGTGCTGAACCAGTCAGTTGTATTCTTCAGCAATGCCTTCAATGATGGCATCTTCCAAAGTTGCCTCACAATGGTGACAAAGAGTTCCCAGTTAGTGGTCATTCTGGAAGTTCTCTTTTTAAACTTTGTAGCCTTTTCCCCCATCCCATTAAGTAGAATTTTTGCAGAGAAGACGGTTGTCCGTTCCTGTTTGGAATTTTGGGACTACAGCGACATGGGTCAGGCAAAACTGTCAATTGAATATGATGTTGTCAATTTCATCGTGGAACTGTATACCAGCAGATCCCTTGCCCAAAGTTTCTATTTAGCTTTCTGGAACTTGAGTTCCCATGAATATTCTTGGTGGACATGATAAACTCAGATAGTCTCTCACCCTGTTCATTCCATTCTAGGCCATGGGTCCTTATGTGAAGTTCTTCGGCCAAACTTTTCAGTCCTATCTTGGCATTAAAATTACTGACTATGATCTTGTAGAAGGTGTGATCTACATAGAACTCCTCAGTTCCATGTAGAATTCCTCAATGTCTTCTTCCTTGTATGTGGATGTTGGTGCATAGACAATGAAGAAAGAAACTGCTGGCAGTGGGACACATTTCTTCAAGTGTAATAGTCCGATCTGGTTTGTTAGGCATTAAAATGAATCAATGCTCATGGCCAGGTTTGTGTTGACAAGGACACCAATACCACCAATGCCTCTTTTGTCACATGTTCCAAGGAAATGTTCTTCTCTGGTGTGAAAAAAGGTGTGATGCGATTGACACCTTCTTGTCTCAGTGTAGCAGTAAGTAGATCTAAGGATATGCAAAAGAAGGTCTGATGTATACTGCCTGTTAACAGATACATGGGGTCTTCTGGCAGACTGTCTCCCCAATAGAGTTAGTTTATAGAATTCCCTAGTGAGACTGTTAATCAAGCTGCAGCTACACAGACAAGGCTGTCCTAGGTCATTTCTCTGCACATTCCCTTGTTGGCTCTAATTAGCCCTAGATGGAGTCTTATGAACAAGACCTTGTCTTCTGGGGCAATTTAGGAAGGCTAAGTTAACAAACTGTTGCATTCTTTGCTTATCTCACCTCACTGAGATAGCACCACCTGAAGACTTCTGGCTCCTGAGTATTTCCTCCCTATCACCATAAATCCTGTGGTAAAAAATGTGAAATGTCCTTGCAGTGTCAATTACATAAACTTAACTCTAAGTTTTACTGCCCTTTGTTGTGTTAGCTCATAAGGAAGTTGGGGTCTTTGTTTGAGGGTCAGTCAGCTATCCTCTGTCAGCTCTCCTCAGTTAGCTGCGGTCAGTGAGCTCTGGTCAGTTAGCTGCATTCAGTCAGCTGTGGGCCAGTTAGCCACCAAGATGAGAGCTGCTGCCCCTCCGGCTGGTGATTATTAAAAATATTAATGGAAATACGTCTTGTGCCTGGAGTCTCATCTCTGCGCCTCCAACCCGACAGGACATTCCTGCTTCACTCAGATCAATGATTTCATACTTGATCTTTTGCACTTGCAGGTTCAGTTCCTTGATGTAGGCTTCTGATGATAGCATACATGCATTGAAAGTACAGTCATTTTAGTCCTTCTTTGTTTTGGCAGTTTAGTTGGCCCTGAGATATTATTAGCCTCTCTTTTGCTTGACATTCTTAGTGCTGCCATTTTTTAGGGCTCTTTCTGGGTCAGGGGAATAAACATGTTTTTACTGGTTTTGGCATATCTAATATGCGTAGGAAAGCTTGCCAGGCTCTGCCATGCAGGCGGTATACTCTCAGTACCTTGCCTGGCTCTCTGAGAGGGCTGACTAGAATATTCTTGGTAATTTAGAGATGAAACGCACAGCTGCTTTGCGGCCTCACCTAACGGGCAGCTCTGCTTGGTGTATCTGTATCTGTTTTTCAAGCATTCCTAGGCTTGAAATAGTCTTCTCTGTAGAGTGGGTCTTTGTAGGATGGGTCTCTGACAGGCTGGGCTTGAAATAGGCTTAGTCCCTTGGGTGAAGTTCTGATGAACTGTGGAGTACGATGATGAAAAACGCTGTCAGTAAGGTGTGGGGTTCATCTGGGTTCTACTGAGGCTCTATTGGGATGGTGGAGTCGGGCTGGAAGTCTCTCTCTGTCCCTAACCCCTGGTAGTCAGTGAATTAAAGGGAGTTAACAGAGAAAGCTGGTAGAAGGTCTGCCTGGTGTATCTGTATCTTATTTCCATATTCCATAACACAGAAAAAAGTCATCATTTGCCAGTGAATGCTTTTTCATTCTCTCTTGTGTTTGAAGACCCAGGCCTTTCATTGTAACTAAGCCAATAAATTATCAAAGATTTAAAATAGTACTGAATGAGATAATTCTTTATTTACAATTACAGTTTTTAAAGACACCAAATGAAAGTTATATAACTATGCTTTTATTCTATGGGGAAATAAGTGTCAAAGTTATTTAGAGGGGAAAAAAGCCTCTAAGTCATTTACTTATCAAAATATTTTAAAAGTTTTGTCATGTCTTATGTTTTATGATGAAATATTGTAAGGTAAAAGTGCTGTCTACAATTACAAAGTTTACTAAAATTAGTTGCCTCTTGTAAGTTGATCAAAGTTAAATCAAGCATAAATAAAAGTCACTATTCTAATAGTGTTCCCTGGGAATTTAGGGCTTGCAGTTCTTGCAACATGCATTCTCAGCTGTCTCACGTTGTTTTATGATTGCTATTCCCATTGACATTGCTGACATTCTGTTTCATAAATTGTATCTTCGCTTTGTGTTGAGAAATGATACCTGAATTTCTTTTAGCTTGTCTAAACTTTCTGTTTACCAGTTCAAGATTGTGTGAGGGAATTGGCATTTTAAGCTATATTTTTTAAAGAAAGAAACAAAAAACAAGAAGCTGACAAATTTTTATATTAGCAAATAGTGATAAAAATCACTGATGTAACATCATATACATTTAAAACAACTGTATACAAGCATTTGCATAAAATTGTAAAGAATAAGCTTTACCTAAGAATAAAATTATAAAAAGGATGCAATTACATATTAAATCTCTTTTCTATCATCTCCTTTAGCCATATTAAATTATTTTTTCATCATGTAAATTTCCGACTTCAAAAATAAATATAGATAATTTTTTATTTGTATGTCTTATTATTTTAACCTATTCTTCAATTATACTTCTTATTAATTATCAAGATGGTGACCTAACCTTGTCCATAACCCTTGACTAATTTATTAGATGAATTTTGCTACTCTGACCTTCGAACCTTGTATGATTGGTGATCTGAGACACTAGCATCTAATTATACTCAACCTGTAGTATTTAAATTGCAGGATTGAAAGAAAAACTCAATTTTCAAAATTAATATCCAATCAAAACTATTTTATTGCTAATAAAAATCTAAAATTATTGGAACATATGTATAGGAAAATGTGTTATATATATATAGAAATGATGAGTTGGGGTCAGATATATTTTAGTTCAACTTAAAAATCTTTAGCAATATTTAAAAAAAAATTCAGGCTGGTCTCTGTGTATTATTAAAATTATGACTGTAAACCAATCCCTAATAGGCTTTATTACTGGGATAACCAATATTATAATAAATATAAGAAAAAGATGTTTTATTTTAAATTCACATCAAATGATATTGCAGAAACATTATATTAATGTGTCATTATAAAGATGTTTACAACAGTGATTTAATTGTCATTCCTGATATTTATATACAACCAGAGTCTTGTCAAGGGATTTATAACATGTATGGATTTTTCAAGAGTTTTCACTGTCTTCCTGTTATTCATCGATTTGCTAGAGCTGGCACTAGTAACATCTCCATACGTCCTGTCACAAGTAAGTATAACCCGGGAGCATCTGCTTGCTCCAGAAACAGGAAGAGCCTCAAACCATTCTTCATGCCATGGAATTGTGGTCCATAATTGTTACTAGTTTTTGGCATAACGGGTAGCCTGCCAGGCTCTGCTGTGTAGGTGGTATACTCTTATTAGGAAGCTCTCATCTTGAGCATTTACTGATGAAACTTAAAGGGGCAAGATCAGGTTTTCTCTTGGATGGAGCTCTGAGGAACTTTGGAGTCTGGGTGTTGAGAATGACTGACTGCATGATGTATGGGTTGCTCTGGCTTCTTGCTAGGCTTACTGGGATGACGGGTATCATTTAGAACCTGTCTAGAACTGTATAAGGTGCATAAATATGAAAGATCCAGGGAAGGACCTTATCCTAAAATCAGTATTATCTAAGAATATCGCAGCAGCGTGCCAACAGAGCTGTGGCTCAGGCATGGGTGGGTCTCTCTTCCGGGGTATCAGGCATGGAGGTGGAGGAAAGGGTGGAGCCCAAATCTCCGCTCTGAGTCGGCCAGCCTGGTCTCTCCCCTTTGACATGTAAACGAACCCTTGGAGCAATGTTGGACCAGGCCATGGGCTGGCCAAGCCCCTTATCGGGAGGTCAGCCCCATGAGTTCCTTCCACGTGGAGCTGGCCAAGCAGAGCAGCTGTGGGTCTGGAGTGGATGGGTCTGGATCTCTTCTGGGGTTGCAGAGGAACTGTGGGTCTGACGTGGGTTTCATTAACACAAATTTAGAGGTTTCATCAACACAAATTTATAAATTTCTTAATTTTAATTCCTACAGTTATTTAATGCCAAGATACAACCAAAAAGACGGCCAAAGAACTGCACATCAGGACCAATAGTCTAGAACGGAATAAACAGGGTGAGAGACTATCTGAGTTCATCATGTCCACCAAGAACATTCATGGGAACTCATAGTTCTGGAAGGCTGAATCAAAATGTTGGGCATGGGAATCTCCTGGTAGACAGTTCCACAATGAAAATGACCACATCTTGTTCAATCGAAGGTTTTGCCTGACCGATGTCACTGTTGTCCCAAAATTCAAAACAGGATTGTTGGATTGGAACATAGTCTCCTTCTTGCAAAATTATACTTCATGGTACAGGGAGAAAAGGCTGCAAAGTTTAAGCAGAGAACTTCCAGAATGACCAACAACTGGGAACTCTTTGCTACCAATGTGGCAACATTGGAAGATGACATCATTGTTGACATCAATGAAGAATACAACCGACTGGTTCAGCACCTCTATGACTGAGTGAAGAATGCCGAGAGAAAAACACAAAAGGACGTCTGTCTTCAAATACTCTCGAGCTCATTCTCCAACATGGCAAGCCACGTGCCTCAGGCAACCATAAGCTAACTTCCAAGCTCGCAAAGCACTGCAGAGATGTGATAAAGGAAGACCTCAGAGAGAGAAGAGCAGAAATACTGGCCGATGCAGCAGAAGCCAGGAAAAGCATTTGCAACACCCACCTGTCCTTCGGCAAGTATAAGACAAAGATGACTGCCCTCCAATGTCCTGATGGATCAAACACATTACAGAAAGGCAGTGGAGAAGATTATCCATGACTTCTACTCAGATCTCTTTGATAGCAATATCCACCTGCCCACATACCAAATTTGGCAGGATGGATATGTCATTCCCAACATTCTCTCTTCTGAAATCCAACATGCCATTTCATTGGTAAAGAAGCGTACAGCACCTGGCCCAGACAAAGTCATCCAAACACCTGAAGAATGTGCCATCAGTACTGATCAATACACTGGCTTGGCTCTTCACAAGCTACCTCTGAATGCAAGGTGCCCTCCTAATGGAAAACCAGCAGGACAGTTCTACTGTTCAAGAAGGGAGACATCCACAACATTGGTAACTATAGCCCCATCACCCTGTTGTCCATCATCTACAAGCTGTTCACTCAAGTCATCCAGAACAGGATTGGCAGAACATTAGATCAAGGATATCCATGCGATCAAGCTGGTTTCCAAAAAGGTTTCAGCACAATCAACCATATCCACATGGTAACTAAGTTCATTGAGGTTTGTTAGGGATTTCAAGATGCCGCTCTGTCTCATGTTCATTGATTTAAACAAAGCCTTTGATTCTGTTGAGACCAAAGTGGTCATTGAAGCTCTGCCAAATAGGGTGCTCAAACCCAATACATCAAGATCCTTCATAAGCTTTATTATGGATTAACCAGCCGGATCTCACCATTCTACAAGGAAGTGATATTTATGTCAAAAGAGAGTTTGAGCAGTTATACTATTTCACCAAAACTCTTCAGACAGAGCCACCATCGAGAACATCATGCAACAATTAGAATGGGAAGGAATGGGAGTGAAGATAGATGGTCATTCAACTACATCACTTCTGCTTCGCTGATGACATCGTTCTAATAACACCAAACATTAGCCAAGCGGCACAAATGCTGGCTGACTTCGACCAAGAATCTGGAAAGATAGGTCTACAGCTGAATCTCAATAAAACTATGTTCATGAAAAAGAAACTTGTTCCAGAGACCCCATTCACTCTCAATGGAACAAACATCTCTGAATGCAGCAGTATGTGTAACTACGTCGAGAACTCAACATGATGAACAACCTAAAACCTGAGCTGTGTAGGAGGAAGAGAGTGGCATGGAACGCATTCAAGAGCAATGAAAAAATATCTAAAAGGTCAAAGAAGCTCTGGCTTTGGGCACATCTCTTCGACTCCACTATTCTCCCTGCATTAACATACACCTCAGGGACCTGGGTCCTACAAAAGTAGGATGAGAACTCTAGTTGGGTCTCCCAAAGAGGAATTGAAAGAGTCACGCTTGGAATCATGCCTCACTCAAGTGAGAAAAGTAATCTAGAATTCTGACCTCCGTTGACAATCCAGAGTCAGCAACACTGTCTCATTTGCCAATGCATTGAAAATCACACGGGCTGGACATGTAATGCGATTTGGAGACGACCGTTGGACTAGAGCAGTTATCCACTGGATCCCATGGGACATCAAAAGATCATGTGGCTGCCCACCTACAAGATGGTCAGACTACTTCGTCAAGACACTGAACAAACAATTTGAGGCTCTTTGTATTCCTGAAGCAAGCAGATGCCATTGGTCTACACTGGCACGTGACAGGGTCAAATGGAAACATTACTGGCACCAGCTTGCAAATCAAAGAATAACGGATGTTAAGTGGTCCTGTGATCAAGTAATAGTTATTTAGAATATCTTGGTTAATTACATTTATTAAGATGAATCATGAAAATGCTTTTGAATGTTGCTATTTTACTGATATACTGATAAATATTTATATATATATATATATAATTATATACTGATATAATCTGGCTAACTAGTTTATTTAATTACTCATTTATTTGTTTACACTTGGGAATATGGTTTGACTATACCTGGAGGTTTGATAAAAGGGGTGACTCCTGGCAGTCCTCAGGAGGTGATCATTTGTGGTGCTAGGTGAGCTACATTCAAAGCAAATGCCTTACTTTTGTACTTACCTATCTCTGGCCCCAATTTATTGTTCTAAATCCAGATTATCAGAACAACTTTTAAATATATTTCACAATACTGCAGGAGACAAAGTTAAATATATATATATGTAAAATGGAAAAATATGTTTAGAGAAGTGTAAAATTAATCAAATGCATGCAGAACACCTTTTTCTAATACTATACAATAAGATTATTTGAATATTGTTTTTAAACTAAAAGTCAACTAATCAGAAATATTGTTTACTTACTCAGTTCTACAAATTTGAATTAAAAGTTTACTTCTAATATTATGAATTTATTCTCATATTAATGAAGTAGAATGATGACCCACCATTTACCAAGTTAATCATATTACATCATATTTGTACCATGTATGGTAACTAACTCTGGAAGAAGCAATGTTAGAAAATAATAATGTGAAGTCAGGTATTCAAAGACAAATAATTACAGAGCTATTCAAGTGATAAGATGTATGCAATGTTAATTTGAATTAGCAAATTAAAGTGGGTGTATTTTTCTAAATGGCCATTAATGCTAATATGCAAAAAAGCAATCAGGAGTTGTCAATAGTGGGTCAGAACTAAGTGATTGCGGTAAATTTTATATACTTAGTAATAAGCAAGGGATTATTATGTATGATTTTATCTTAATTGGTTTTGAGAATTAATGGGTGGTGACAAAAGCTGCCATAATGCTTTTCATTTGGCTACAACAATTAAGAAACCCCAAAGGCTTTGGAATTGATGATAACCACTCTAGTGGATTTATCCTTACTATAAAATCAGAAAAGATGTATTATTTATCTGAAAATTAATGTTTATGTTAACTACTAATGCATATTACTTAGCTTGGTACATTTCTATCTCTCAAAAATTCCTTTGGACAAGATTGTTAAAGTTTATTTCATGTACATAAATTTTATTTGTAATGAACTTATTCAGGTAAGAAAACTCTTTCTGCCTTTACACTAACAAAATATTGGGATCTGGTAGAATTTTACAATATAACTATGCAGATGGAAGTAATAAATAAAGCAAATGAGTGAACAGAATGAAATAGCATAAGGTACATTATCTCAACAAAAAATGTTCAATCTTTTGAGACCTGTTCCAAACTGGAAAACTTTTCATATTCACCAAGAGTCTTTGTTTTCATATTTTCATAGTCATTTGACAATCTTTGACAAGTTCTTTATGGCTAAGGCATTTTAAAACTGCTTTGAAATTCTCTGAACAACTCACAGATATCAACAAAATATGCTACTACAGTATAAATAAATGCTTCCAAAGTACTTTTCTCATCCTGAGGAAGCAATACTATGTAAGCGAGGAGAGGGAACCTTGAAAATATGAAAGAACTGTTTTAACTTTAGTTAGAAAATCAGTAGAATGTGGATCATTGATATCTAGTAACTACTCTAATTCCAAAATTAGCAATTCAGTGCTTCAGAAATATTGTTCAAAGGGATGATTCTTTAGCTTTTTTTATTCTTCATTGTGAGAGCCTCAAGTTTTTTTTTAGTTTTTCTACTCATATTTTTGGCAAATCTTTGTAAAAATATTTAGCAGACAACATAGCAAATAAAGAAAGCTTATCCTACTTCCAACAAGTTCTCAGACTTACGAAGAAATGCAGCTTAAGAGCTTCCTAGGTATTTACTGAAACAGAAACCAGCCACCAACATCTGAGCTGTAAATGCAAACAAATAGTGAGTATTAGTTATCCAATCTGCACATAACAGCCTAAACTATTTCCAAACAGATACATTAGTGAAGAAAACTTTAATGACTTCGACCAATACCCTGAGTTGAACAAATTCCTCTGTTTTTATATCTTAATTTAATTCATTTTGAAGCAATTTGTCCCAGTAAATGGCATTTTAATTTCTTTGTATGCTTTGGTTTTCCCTATTTCACACTTTATCAGTATTTTCTTCTGCAGCTTAATGCCTTCAAAGCAACACATATAGTTTTACTGTTACTTAAGCTCCGTTTCAAGGATCTTCAAATTTTAATCTTTTTCTTCAGAACAACAGGTTCATCCCTAATTCTATAAATACAACTTGCACTTTTAAGGGTAATGGTTTATAAGAAAATCTGTGTATTCATCTCACTTGCCCCTTGCCTTGAAGACAAAGACATTGTCTTTCAGAATTTGCTAAAGGACATGAAATTCAAACAAATGTGCTTTGTATGTAGATGGTTGCCCATTAAAAAGTCTCAGTGATCCTATTGTTATAATTCCACAAAGCTTGGAAGACTTTTAGTTAATTGTGTGCCAAAACATACCTTTGCACTGCCAGGTACCATGGTGTGGTGGCAGGAGTGTGTATTTTATTTTATTTATTTATTTATTTATTTTTGCTTTTTGGGTCACACCCGCGATGCTCAGGGGTTACTCCTGGCTCTGCACTCAGGAATTTCTCCTGGCGGTGCTCGGGGACCATATGGGATGCCGGGGATCGAACCCGGGCCGGCATGGGCCGGCCGCGTGCAAGGCAAACGCCCTACCCGCTGGGCTATCGCTCCGGCCCTGGAGTGTGTATTTTATAAGCAACAAACTGATTCTCAAATACCACTGATTTTATAACCTAACACCCCAATCTTAAACTATCAATTATAACATGAAAATAATAACAAAGAATGATTGGCATTTACTTCTATTAAACCAATGAATTTAATCCATTGACAAATGTTAAATTATTTTCTTTCATGTTTCTCTTTTTACTAATTTTTGTCAGGGACTTCTAGGGGGTTTTATAGAAGTTCGGGAACATTATCCCCAATGGGGAAAAAAAGATGACTTAGTCATTCAGTTCCATGAGCCAACCAGAACTTATTATTCAGCATTTATTTTGTGACTTAACTACCCAGTGTGGCTGGATCCTTGGCCATAGAAAGTTTTTGAAGTTGAGCATGCAATCTGAAATGTACTTTTCCAGGTTGTGTTAGGTCTACACTACTTTTTCTAAATCCTACCCATACTGTAATTGGAGTCCAACATCTAACCATGATTAGTTCTTTCTATCTCCTTGTTATGAAATAAAGTCTGCCCACCCTAATCTAATCCTTGCCCTCCACTGAATGTCCAGGCTTATATGTCATTTTTATTTTTCTGACAAATTTATGGACAACAACAGTAGCATCAAAATTATATCTAAGTTTGTAATTAAGCACTAGGTTGTCTACTATTGCAAAGGCCAGGCACCTTGCTGGAGACATAATTTTCACAGTTCAAATTTTATTTTGAACTGGCATTTTATTTTTTTTGGGGGGAACTCTACATTTTTATTTGTTTTGATAATGGTTCCTTTAATTAGTATAATTAGAGATTCTGCATTTACAGGCATTTTTTTTCAACCTTGTGTTTTCTTCCTCAAATTGAGTACCATGAGTCTCATCCTTGTACCTGTGCCTCTAAGAGCAGTTTCTTGATGGATTTATGTGACCACTAAGAAAGCATAAAAGGGTTTCAGTAAAGCAATTCTGAGGGGAAAATTGTCTAACTGTAGAAAAATAACCATTGATTATAATATGAATAAATTATGATAGAAAAAATAATAAGATTGTTGTTAGTTCACCTTTGAAACTAAAGCAAAGTATTTAATTTGGTGATGGACTTGATGAAAGAATCTAAAACCAGGTGGTTCCTCTTTTCCAAACATCCAGTAATGACTCTTAACACATGCAGGGTCATAGGCAAAGTTTCTATTTTCTGAGTGAACCGAATGACATTTGAACAACTGACCTGGAAAATCTGGAAAACACCGTTCCATAAATAATAGCTTTTCAGGCAAAATGTCTGTTCTCTGCCGTGGCAGGTATAATACACTTAGTAGAAGGCGTCCATCAGCCTGGTTCCCTTCCATAATGCTTTAAAACTAAGAAGCTATCTCAAATTATAAGGAGGAAGTTTATAAGTCTGGATATATTTGCTTTCTCACACCTCACATTTATTTTTTGTGTTAAAGCATTGCATTGTCTTAAATTTGTTCTAGCTTCCTCATGTTATAAAAATACTTTATCTTTCAGGCCATGGCCATCATTTCTGAGAAGAGAGCAATTCTGGTCAATTTATAGACTGATAATTTATTATGATACTCTACTTCAAAATTACGAAAGTTTTTCAATCAAGTTAATATCAGAAGGATGAATACTAATGCCTTTTTCTAGTAAGTATGGCTATTGTTGGTTAGAACACTCAAAAAAGTATAATTTACTGACATATAGGTCAAATTTCATTTCAATAAAAAGCAATCCAAATATAAGCACATTATTAGATGAATCCAAAGTTTGAATACCATGTTTGAGATAAACATGCTTAAAATTTACAATAGGGATCAGAAATACAGTTAGAGTGGGTAGGGTGTTTACCTTACACTGAGCTTATCTAGGCTTGATAACTGTAGGCACCCCATAAGCCCTGCAACACTTAGCACAGAGTCAGGAGTAAATTTGACAACCACCAGAAGAGAGAACGAGAGAGATAGAGATATATATAGAGAGAGATAGAGAGAGAGAGAACGACAGAGAGAGACTAGTTCTTCAATTTAATTTTGTCATTAAGCCTAAATTCAGAGGACTTCCTGAGAAAAAGTTTTAATCAGATAGTTCTGTTTTAGTATATAATAAAATACTGAATTAGGTAATGCTAGTCAGTTCCGTATCAGTTAAACACATTTCTCCTCATTAGTCCTCCCTTAATTCATATTATACAGTTGTTTATTGCTTTTTACTATTTCTTAAAATATCTAAGCATATTGATCATTTTAAACATTGATTTAACTAGCTTACTTTTTATGATAATATCATATTCTTGCACACACATACATAATACATATGATATTACATCTATACATATCTTTTAATATATATATTTTTTTCACTTTAGGAATTCTGACGTGTTACTCCTAGTTCTGCACTCAGAGGATCATATTTAGTACCAGGATCAAACAAAGGTTGACCACATGCAAGGCAAATGTCCTGTCCATTGTACTACCCTTCCTTCTCTGCAGCAATATTTTGAATCTTAGTTACCTTATACTACTAGAAATAAGCAAAAATTAATTTGTATCACTTGCCTTCCCATTGTTCATTGATTTGCTCGAGTGGGTGTCAGTAATGTCTCCATTCGTTGGCAATGAGCTCCATTATTGTTACTGTTTTTGGCATATCAAATACATCACGGGTAGCTTGCCAATCTATGCATGGATATGAAAAATTAGAGTACATAATCTACTTTTATGTTTAAAAAGAAGTCAACTAAGGGGTTGGAGAGAGAGTATAATAGGTAGAGGCTTGATGACTCATGTTTGATACCTGACACTATATATGGTCTCCCAATCACCCCCAAGAGTAATTCCTCAGCAGAGAGCAAGAAGTAAGTCATAAAAACATGTGAGTGTAGTTGAAAAGCTAAAGAATAAAAAAATTATTTCTCAGCACTGACCCATTACATGTTTGACTGAAATTTTCTAAAATCCATAAATTTATTTGTAATATTCTGTCTTGTCATCTAAAATATCACTTTTATTTATTCATATTTTCTACTAAGCTTTCAAATATTTATTAATTTAGTTTTGCATTTTGTATTAGATACATTTTATATGATCTACTACAAAATGTAGTAGATCAACATTTTGATCTACTACAAAATGTAGTATACCATAGATCTACTACATATAGATCTATGGTCTATATGGCAAGCTACTAGTATCGTATTTGATATGCCAAGAACCAGTAATAATTATAGACCTCATTCCCATAACCTGGAAGGAATGATTTGAGGCTCTTCATGTTCCTGGAGTTGTCCTTGGGCTACACTATAATATAACAGGACGTATGAAGATATTACTGGTGCCTGCTCTTGCAAATCGATAAAGTGGAAGACATGTGATACAGTGATACATTTTACATGTTTTACAGTCATAATGAATTATAAGAATTTTACAATGACTTCCATTGTTTATGATAGCCCATGGGAAATGTATTGAAAAAATGATAAGCTAGTTTCCAGCTTTTTAAGAGATTTCTTTTAATTCCAAGTATATTTTAGTAGCTCTCCAGAGCTGTGTTGTCCAATATGGAAGTTGCTTGCCACATTTGATTATTTAAATTAAATTAATTATGTTTAAGTTAAACTAAATATTCAGTTCACTAATTACACATGCCACATTTCAAATGATTAATACCCATATGTAGCTGTCGGGGAGCTCTGCCGGGTTCCCGACAGTGCCGGGAAGCGAAGTTCCCTTCTACCTCCGAAGCCGGAGAGGAATGGATGAAAACTCAGGAATCCAATGCAGTTTTAAAAGGCTTTACTTATCACAGGTTCAGGCATACAAATCAGCAAAAGGAAAAGCCCGATGCTTAGGATTCCAGGCTAGAACCCCAGCCACATGTAGGCCAAGATGGTGGCCACCACGTGTAAAGGCCCTGCAAAAGGAGAAGAAGACAAGACTACCAAGACGGGTGAGCGCTCACAAAGAGAGAGCCCAAAAGAAGCACAAGAGAGGAAACCGGCTAGTTTATACCCCTGCAACTGAGACCTTCCTCCCACTGTTATGGAAAGCAGGGAGGGTCAAATGCCTTTAGGTAATCCCTCCCTGCACCTCACCTAGGCCCTTTTGTATGCTAATGTTTTGAGCCAAGATCTGCCTGGAAATGACTTTATAGGGTAGAGAAGGGGGTTTCTGAGATGGCATGTCTCTGTACCAAAGACTAATACTAATGCCAGTTAAATATTTCTCCAAGCCTTCACAAGTCTCTTCAACTTCATTGTAGTTTTGTATTTTAGTTGCCTTTGAGTTTATCAGGGAGCCATGCTTGTTTGCTTGGAGGCAAACAGCATTTCTCTCTGGTCTAATTACTTAGAGATCCAACGTGGCCAGGCAAATATGCTGGTAAGATCTAGCTAGTCCCACAATGCTTGTGGTAGCATGAGAGAATATTTATATCAGCCAGTACAGAATACATGGTCAGATAAACTGCCACATTTAGACCACCCCCTTATCTACGAAGTGATTTGCAGGCGGCAATTCAGAGCAGATGCAGCGGCCCTTAGAGGAGTCCTGCAACATGTAGCTAATAGCTTCTTAAAAAGTTAGATGCAGAACCCTTCCTGCATTGCAGAAAGTTCTATTGTCAGTGCTGCTATAGGGTTTTCTATTTATATGAGCATTTTTGTCTTGACCAATTATATTTCTTATTGTTTTTCTCGGAAATTATGACTGCTGCCATTTTATTTTGTGTTTTTTTCATTTGATCAACATATTTTAAACAAAGCAATGATCATGATGGAGTCTCACACATATTAATAACTTTATACTTTAATGAAAACAGACTATCTCTCTGGATTATCACACAGGGTTCTAGATATTCTGCCCAATTTGTTGCCACTACTATACATTGAACTTGTAATTTATAGGCATGTATGCATTTAAAGTGATTAAAGTGATTCAAAAATAACTGTTATAAAGAGAAAGGCTCCATTGAACATTTTACCGAGATAATAAAATATTTGTTGCAGCCCGGCTCAGCTGCGCAGTTCATCAGTAAATGCTCGAGTCTTAAGGTGACTAGAAGATTATCCCACCCGCATGGCTAAGCCTGGCAAGTTGCCAAATACCAGTAACAATTATAGACCTCATTCCCATGATCTGATGGAATGGTTTGAGGCTTTTTATGTTCCTGGAGTGGGAAGAGCCCTTGGACTATCTCGCATGTGACAGGACATATTGAGATGTTACTGGTGCCCATTGAGTAATCGATGATCTATGGGAAGTCAAGTGATCAAGTGATCAAGTGAATAAAATATTTGTAACTTAGTAGTGAAAGGAACAACTCAATTTTCTTTATAGTTATGCCCAGTGGATCTCCAAAGTAAATATAAAATTGAAAAGGAAAAAAAGAAAAATTAATTTTTTCAATAATAAAAGACAAACATGAATTGCTTGGTTTTTTTGTGAACATGAAATCATCATAACAAATTAAATCTCAGTTTAGACACAATTTTTAAAAAAGCTTACTTGTATAAATAAAGGGAGAGGGAGATTTTTAAAGTAAAATAAATGTATATATAAAATATCTTTTATTCTCTGTATTTAATATCTTCTGCCTTTCTAATTGACAACTGCAACAATCAAAGGCTATAGATGCAATAAAACTTTAGAACGAATATTTTTTGCAGTATACATTGATTATGGTTCACATTATGTCTCCTTATTTAAAATTAACATGTTCCCCAGTGTTAACATTAATGACTTTCATAAATATCAAAAACACAAACTATAACTGTGCAAATGTACTATGAGACTGTAAAAGCAAATTTATGCTAATATCTAATTTTCCTGATGAAAGCATTTTCCTGGAAATAATGCTAGAGTTTTTCTGTTATCATCAATTAAAAATTAACTTTGTATTTAAGTATTGTATGGAAATGCTGAGTAAGTATATTTAAGCTTTATTTTAAATGCATCTGAGTTATTTACAACACAATAGTGAATGCCTGATATTAGACAAAGCTTAAAAAATTTAATTTTATCTTAAAAACATATTGTAGACACATGTGTAAAAATTTAGTCTCTCCTTATTTTGAAAGTATATTAGAATATGGGGCACTAAAGGGGCCTGAGATTATTGAATATGTTCTGAATGGAAACTAAGAACTTCCAAGGTGGACAGTAGGCCTGCTCTCATATATATTTATATGAGATATATTTTACATTCAATAATATCCAAAATAATGAGGCCTACATTTGAATAGTTTAGATTAGTGTAATTTTAAATAAATTTCTCTTCAAAGTATGCTGTGTTTTTTGAGGAAAGACACCTGATTCTTTATCAACATTCAATTCCTAACTTTTGCTCTGTGATAATTTATCTTTTTTTTTTTTTTTTTTTTTTTTTGCTTTTTTGGGTCACACCCAGCGACTCTCAGGGCTTATGCCTGGCTCTGCACTCAGGAATTACTCCTGGCGGTGCTCGGGGGTACCATATGGGATGCCGGGGATCAAACCAGGGCCGGCACAGGCCGACCATGTGCAAGACAAGCACCCTACCTGCTGGACTATCGCTCCTGCCCCTGATATTTTATCTTTAATCATCAATCCATCCAAACCCCTCCTAATCATGCTTCTCCTTCCTTGCCTCTCAATCAGATATATGTTGAGGTTGCAGATGCGGCTGCGGTGCCCGGCTGCGTCAGCAGGTGTCAGACAGGAGACAGGTTTGTCTACACCCAGGGATCTTTCCTGTGGGCCCTAGATGGTTGATGGTCTGACATAGAAAGAAGACTGGGTGCCCTGGGATGAACCCAGAGCCACGGCAGAGCCTGGCAAGCTACCCATGGTGTATTTGATATACCAAATCAGATGCTAATTTATGATTTTCTGCTACTACTACCTTAAGCTGTTTTTGAGATCTGGGGCAGTTACCTTTATACTTTTAAGTAAATTGTAAAGGGTATGTCTCCTAATATGCTAACTAGCTAGAGTAAGCTATCTCTCTATATTAACAGAGATACATGTCATCTTCCATGCACACAAAGTAACACTTGATCTCTATGAAAATAAAACTACTATTGAGACCTAAAGTTTTTACTAAGTATTGTTCAGCAAGTATATTTGTTTTAATAGAAGCACACACATGCGTAATAATAAATGTATGGTAATTATGCTTAAGTATAGAAATCATTTACAGTGCATTTTTAAATGAACTTTGAAGGTTAAGGTCTTTCAACCCTATTAAGTGAGCAGCATTATATAAAATACACAATATAACCCAGAGCAACTGAGTAATTACTGGTGATAGCACAACTGGATTGTGACTGAGTCATGTGTACATAGAAGATTTATTCCAAAAATAAAGGATTTAACTTTGATTTGATACTGTTGTCAGTGTGGCAACTTTCTTTACCACATTTCTACAATGCTTTTTGTTTAAATAATTTTTGAATTAAAAACACTGCTGACTTAAGTTGTAAGTTATTTTTATGAAATGTATATATATTGGAGTCAGAGAAATAGCATAGTCATAAGGAGCTTGCAAGAGACCTAACTAGGTTCTATTCGGCACTATATGTGGTCTCCTAAGCTCCATCAGCATTTATCTCTTTGCACAGTCAGAAGGAAGCCCCAAGATCAAACAGATGTAGCCCAACATGAGCTCCTAGCCCCTCTAAACCCCACACCCCACTATGAACATATCTTGATAATAGGGAAAAGTAAGGAGAAAGGAAATATCTTAAATCTATGAATTGTAGTTAATTTCTTAAGCTTCTTGAAACATAATACTTGAACAGATTTTTTGTTATGTTTTTAGCCTATAAATAAACAGGAATGAGGAAACAAGGTTTTAGAGAGTTTAACAGATAATGTGTCTGGTAAGAAACCTGGCCAAGTAAAAACTTCATGAGGAAGTATATTGGTTCTAAAACAATTATTTAAAACTACATTTCTATATAAATGTCACCAGGGAATCTAATATCCTCTCTAGAGGATTTAATTCTATAAATCAATGTCTAAGAAAACTTGTCTCAAGTTTTAGTTTTGTTATATTCTAAATAGTATCTTAAAAATGCTGTGGTATTCACTTACTGAGAAAGTGCAGGACTTAGAGGTAATGATATCTAAATGTTTATGCTGCATTCAACAGATCGTTAGACTAAATTCAACAGCTCCTTTTTCTAAGTTTAATTTATTTTATGGAAGGATCTTTATTGTTTAAAAGAGTATACATAGTTGCTGCATAAAAGTATAGCTATTGTCATGACCATAAATTCAAGAAAATATGTCATTAAACAAAAGGAGATCTTAATTCATAGAGACAGTGATTAATTTTTATTTTTACACAGTGTGCAATTCTACTTTCATATTTACATCAGTTTCATGACACAAATTTAGAAAGACAAAGTCCTAGCTGTGAAATCTATTTTATAATATATTTCCTGAGACAAGAGTTATGTTATTATTTCTTTTGAAATAATATAGTTTCTGACACCGAAACAATCTCTCAATGACAGTGGCTAATAAAGATAAAGTATTCCACATAAAATACATAGTTGGCTTTTCTGTGAAGATGTGACATTTCTGGTATAGAACAACTTACCTTGTGGTTAATATACCAAATTTTCTACTTGGATGGTAGTTGTTGCAAAAAAGCTAAAAGCTATCATTGCCGCATTAGGAACTGACTGGACTCTGATTCTCTGCAAGTGCTAACTGAAAAGAAGGCTATCTATGCAAGCTACCCATTGGGAAAATCTTCCAAAAATTTAAGTAAATGTTGCTTTCAACATCTATATGTACTACACATGTATACTAAGTTAGTCCATGAATGCATGGGTAGCATTAACTTACTAGTAGTTAATGAAAATATAGGGAGTTTTATCCACCCATTATGCTGAACATTGAGTAGGATTATGATATCAAGAGGTAGAACACATGTGTTTATAGGTGTGAAACCTTGGACTGAATCCTTAGCACTACATAGTTCCCAACACAACCAAAAAAAAAAAAAAAACTCCTCTTGGTTCTTCCCAAATTTTCTTTTTAATCGCAAATCTCAGTAAACTGCTGAAAAAGAAAATTGAGTTTAAAGCTTTTTTTTATTCATTCATCATAGTCATCTGTAGGAAATCAAAATTAATATAGACAATACTGTAATATTTATAATTTATGAATAATGCAAAATTTTCAAAATTATTATGATTTTAGTTTTACATAGAAATGTCATTATTTATAAAGTTCAACTGTGACTTCATGAGATTTTGAGAAATATTTCAGGAACAGTTGTCTAAAAAGAGGCTAGATATTACCCAAAGGTACTTACCTCTCACTTTAGCTTTTTTCTCATTACTGTCATATTCCGTTTCAAACAACCTGTCTATCTTTGGGGGGACAGCTTGGTTGGAGGGTGACCCTAATTTGTCAGGTCCCAATTTTATTAGCAGACTGAAACTGATAACGTTTTCAAATAATTTTATTTTCCATTTTTGGGTCACACGTGATGATGCTTAGGGTTTACTCCTGGTTCATTATCTCATTATTTTGATAAATAAGGAATATATATATATGTATATATATTAATATATATGTATATATATTAATATATATATACATATATATATTTGTGTCTGTGTGTATCACTTGATCACTTGACTTGACATCCCATTATTCGTTGATTTGCTCGAGCAGGCACCAGTAATATTTCCATTTGACCCTATTGTGTGACAGTGTAGGCCAATGGCATCTGGTTGTTTCACATATATATGTGTGTGTGTATATATATATATATATATATGTATATGTATATATATATGTATATATAATTATATAACTTATATGGAGAAATAAATGGCATATATACTCATATATATATACTCCGGTACTATATATGAGTATATGTATCACACACACACACACACACACACACATATATATATATATATATATATATATATATATATATATACTCACACACACTTATATATACTCATATATTGTTGGGGGAGCCACTGGGGTCCCCAACAATACCAGGAAACTGAGATCTCTTCTACCTCCAAAGTCCGTGGGGAATGGATGAAAACTCAGGAATCCAGTACAGTTTTAAAAGGCATTACTATCACAGGTTCTGATATACAATCCAAGAACAGGAAAAACTCTGTACTTTGGGTTCCCAGCTAGGCCCCATCCAGTGGTAGGGCAAGATGGTTGCCACCACGTGTTGAAGCCCAACAGAGAACTGAGAGGATGGAGAGAGGAAAAGCCAAGGGAAGCCAAATGGCAAAAGGCCCTTTCTTCTTATCCTAACTTCTTTTATAGACTGAAACCTGCCAAAATCTTTCAGCCCAGCCCATCCTGTGTTGGGCTATATAGAAATGTAGCCAGGTAAATGATCCTTTTGAAATGTAGATCCTTAGGTGAGCCAGGTAAATGATCCTTTTGAAATGTAGATATTTAGGTGAGCCAGGTAAATGATCCTTTTGAAATGTAGATCTTTAGGGTTAAGCTTCACAAAAGCCAGAGCTGATTTCCAGAGGCAAAATCTCCCTAGCAGAGAGAGGAGGGGCTGCATCTCTGAACCAGAAAGCAGTTCAGAATGTAATTTGTATGAAATTGTCACAGGTGGACCCCACGTGTGACTTATGTGAGGCGGGAAGGGGAGAGAGATGGTCGCTTTCTCCCCAGCCGCCTCTGCCACCGGGGATCTGCTGGGCAGGCTTAGGACTGATAAAGTCTGCGATGAGCCCCTGCACGGCGTGGGCCTGAGCCCCAACAGCCCCACGAGGTGACCATCAAGCCACACCTGATGCCCGCTTGATCTCTAGGCACGGGAGTTAATCCCCACCACCCGAGGCTTCTCGGGGAGCCACAGACTCAGGCTGGAGCGAGGAATTGCTCTTTGCAGGAAAGGAAAGTCAGTCCTAGGCCTTACCCAGGGCTGCCTCAGGGTTCTTGTCTTTCTTGCAGAAAAGGAATTTTCAGGAGTCAATGAGCAGTGAAGTTTTACAGACTTTATTAAGGAGGTTTTAGGAGGTGGGGAGGGAGAGAAAGTAAGAGAGAGAGAGTAGCTCACTCAAGGGAGAATGCGGGCTACTCCAAAGACAGAGAGCGAGTAAAAGAGAGAGTACACATCTCAAGAGGGGAGATGCGGGCAACACAAGTGCTCAGGCACCACATGGGCTCAGGCAGCATGTGTGTCCATGCAGCATGTGCACACAGGCAACATGTGTGCCCAGGCAGCATGTGTGCGTAGGCAACATGAGTACCCAGGCAGCATGTGCGCACTGTCTTTTGGTCAGGACAGCTTTTATAGATTTCTCCACAAGTTACTCCCATATGGGGCTTCAACCTTGGTTACTAGGGCCCGTTGCCAAGGGGAGTAGACTTCGGAAGTGGTCTTCTTTGACTGGAATGCTTGAGTCTTCTTTGAGCTGGGTTTTGGGTGGGAAGGCTGATTCATTTCCTTCAGGAGATCTAATCAGTTAAGGCCATTCACACATTCCCTCTGGCCTTCCCTTCCCCCAGGGTCTATTGTTGATATGGAAGTCTGGTTCCCTGTGACAACAGGTGTGACTCTGGATGGCTGAAGGACCAGTTTTCCTTCTTCTTCAGGAATTTTTATTGCCATGTGATGCCCCCCTGTCTGCCTGCCTACAACAAAATGCATTAATACTTTTTACTATAAATATATGGCTAACGATGAAGCAGGAATGTCCTGTCGGGTCGGAGGCGCAGAGATGAGACACCAGGAACACGACGTATTTCCATTAATATTTTTAATAATCACCAGCCGGAGGGGCAGCAGTTCGCATCATGACAGGAGCTCGCTGACCTGAACTAACTCATTTGACTGACCGAACTGACTGACCACCTCCACACAGACCCCAACTCTCTTATCTCTCATCTCAAAGGGCAATACCGCTTAAAGTTTGCATGGTTTACATTACAAAGACAGTTCACATTCATTGAATAGGACTATTAATTTGTGCATCACCCTCAAGTATGGCAAAAGATGCCTAAGCGCATAAGTGGGAATGCCCAGGGATGGACGTAACCAATTGATATTACCTAATAGTTGCTGAAAATCATTTAAAGTTTTTAAATTATCTTTTCTGATTTGCACCTTTTGTGGAATTACCATAGCATTATTAATAATTTGACCTAAAAATTCCCAAGGTACTGAATGCTGGACCTTTTCTTTGGCTATTTCTAAGCCCCAATCCTGTAGTTCAGTAACAGTAGAAGAATAGACATTTTGCAAATTAATTTCAGGAGGAGCAGTTATAAGGATATCATCCATATAATGAATTAACTTGGCACCTGGATATTTTTTTACGTATAATCTCCAAGGGTTGATTAACAAAATATTGACACATGGTCGGACTATTCATCATGCCTTGAGGCAACACTGTCCAATGATACCTTTTATTAGGTGCTTCATTATTCATTGATGGGACAGTAAATGCAAACTTTTCTCTATCTTGCTCAGCAAGGGGAATAGTATAAAAACAATCTTTTAAATCAATAGCAATAATATTCCAGGTTTTTGGTATCATAGCAAGATTAGGAAGGCCAGGCTGCAAAGGGCCCATAGGCTCCATGCATTTATTGACCTGGCGTAAATCTGTTAACATTCTCCATTTGCCTGATTTCTTTTTTATTACAAAAACTGGAGAATTCCAAGGACTAGAACTTGGAACAATATGACCCATGTTGAGCTGTTCCTCCACCAATAGTTGCAAAGCTGTTAGCTTTTCAGTAATTAAGGGCCACTGCTCAACCCACACTGGCTCCGTGTTTTTCCACTTAATGGGTAAAGCTGTTTTACGAGCAGCGGCCCGCATTAAAAATGCGGCTGTTTACAAAGGTTTCTACGTTTAGTCATAACAATATCCAATTTTTTTCAACAAATTTCTGCCCCATAAGGTAATTGCAATAGGCAAAATATAGGGCTGAATAACAGCCTCATCTCCATCTGGGTCAGTACACCTGAGAGGCTCATCACTTTGTTGAATATCAGTCATGACACCCAACCCAGTAAAAGTTGCATTAAGCACACGGTGTTTTTTCCATCCAGAGGGCCAATGATGTGAAGCAATTATGGCTGTATCGGCCCCTGAATCAAGCAAACCTTCAATTTTAGTACCATCTTCAAAAGTAAGCACCAAACTGGGTTTATCCTCTGAAAGGAATTGTGTCCAAAAAACCTCAACATTAGGGTTGCGGACCCTTCTTCCCGATAATGAGGAACTGATGGTTTTGGCAATACAAGAAGCTGAGCAATCTTTTCACCTTTAAAAATACGTATTTCAGCCTTCACAGATACAATGAGCATAACTTCACTTTCAAAATTACCATCAAAAAACTTCATTTGAACCTTAACACCTTTAGATTCCATATTATTACTGCCAGTTACTAATCCAAATGATTGAGGCGGCAAAGGACCATAGATATTAGTTGGAATTTCATAAAAATTGTTAGGAGCTAAAAACAAATCCTGAATGACTGGAATATCCAAAGCAGTACTATCCTTAGCAGTTTGTAAAGTGATATAAGTAGGTTTGCTATTCAGCGTTTCAGATTTTGAAATATGAATTAAAGCAGGAGTGCCTTTAGGTTGAGGGGAGGGAGCAGACAGACTGCATGGCGATTTAGATTTAAAGCTGCCGCCTGCCTGCCTTTGTTCCACTCGCCCATCTGCTTGGCTTCTGGGCTGCCACTTCTGCTGGCTCCGCCCATCCAATTGGGAGGGGGCTGGTCAGGAGAAACCGTGGGAATGCTCGAGGCCTTAGAAGCTGCTGGAGCCGCTTGGTTAGTTACAGAAAAAAAAATCCCGCTTTTCCGTGGCCGCTGGAGCCAAGCTGGCAGACTCACTCTCTAACAAACTTATGATTGTTTCGGTAGGGTTCCCGGGTTGTTTGTGGGGCCTCGGGACTGGCCCCTTGATTCGTTTCCCGACTCTGTAGAGATGGGAGCAAGCAGTGACCCGTTTCTATGCTTTCTGGAGTAACAATCCTTAGTTTTATGTCCAATTCTGCCACACCTTTTACAGAGTGCAGAATCAGAAGGCTGGGAGCGGTTTCTCCCTTCCCTTTTCTTAGTACAATTTCTTCTTAAATGTCCTTCCTGCCCACAATCAAAACATCTCATTTGATTAACATTTCGGAGTTCTGCAGCTAAAATTTGGGCCTGATACTTTTGCAGACCCTACGTCTCGACAAGCACGAATAAAATCATCTATAGTATCTTTTCCCATTAACTTTGAGGCCCGGATTGCCTCTTGACAATCAGGAGAAGCATTTTCTACCGCCAAAGTGGACATAAGTAAATCACGCACAGTAGCATCCGGGACAGATTTTTCTAAAGTATCTTCTAACCTGGCTAAGAAATCCACATAAGTTTCATTTGCTTGTTGTAATACCTTAGTAAATGCAATTGCTTGTTTCCCTGGAGCTTCCAAATTACGCCATGCTTTCAAGCATGTATTAGTAGTCAAATCTAAAATATCTGCAGGTATTTTAATCTGTTCTGCAGCCGTTAACCAATTGCCTGTTCCCGTGATTCTCGCTACTGTGGCTTCTGCATTTTTGGGATACCTTTTCGTGAAACCTTTTCTGCCTCCTCACGCCACCAAGACTTAAACTGAATATACTGTGATTTTTCCAAAACACCCTTTGCAATCGCTTGCCAATCACAAGGAAGTAAGACATTAGCTTCAGCAAAATTCTCTAGCAAAGCAAAAACATAAGTAGACGTAGGCCCATACGTTGAAACAGCCTGTTTTAGGGAGGTCAGAAACTTAAAAGGAATAGCTTGATAATCACCTTCATATTTATTAGTTTGTGTATTTAGATTGCGAGCAACAGGAAATGCATAAAGCTGTGGATTATTATTAAAAGAATCAGGAGTATTCATTAATGTACGCAGCTCATGATTTAACTTATATTGGCGTGGAGCTGTAGCTACTTTCTGATTCGGATATTGGGGCGTTGGAATAGCATGAACTCCAGGTTCACAAAGGGAATCGTTAAGCCCCTGTAGGGAGCGAAACTCAGGCTGCCTAGGCCTAGGTGACCTGTCTGCCTTTTTACTCAGCAGATCTACTTTCTTACGGAGATCACTAATTTCTCTCCAGAGCTCTGCCTCATGTGAAGGAGCCTCTATTTCTGCATCAGAATCAAAACTATCATCCTGTGATGCTGCCTGCCTTGTTTCTGTATTAGAATTTACAAAGGCAGGTGAGGCTGACAATGACTCGCTAGGAGATAATTCAAAGGAAGATGTGGTTAGTTCCTCCTTAGCTTGAGATACAAGGGGTGGGGAGAGAGAGGAGGAAGTTGACCTAGAAGAAATTATGTCCTCCTCCTCCTCCTCTGAATCAGATTCAAACGGCATTAAAGCCAAATTAATGCAAGCATATGCACCCCATTCTTCTAAGGGGATTACTTCCCCTTTTCTATGGGCACGCCTTAAATCCTTTCCAACCTTTTTCCATACTTTCAGGTTGAACTGTTTCCTGCTCTCTGGTTCAAACCAGTAGCAATGCTTCTGTATTCTCTTAAGGAGACTTTTAAAACACTCTCTTTCAACGGCAGTCCAGCTGCCTTAGTGAGAAGCATAAGCACATCAGTATACCCTTTTAACCGCGACGTGGAGTTTCCCATCGCAAAAAATTACTCTGGCTTCCAGGAGGCTGTGCAAACCCCTGTGCAACTTATTTCCTCCTATTCCCATCTGTAACCCGTGTCTCACCTTCAGGCCAGTCCCTGTTCGGGCGCCAGATGAAGCAGGAATGTCCTGTCGGGTCGGAGGCGCAGAGATGAGACACCAGGAACACGACGTATTTCCATTAATATTTTTAATAATCACCAGCCGGAGGGGCAGCAGTTCGCATCATGACAGGAGCTCGCTGACCTGAACTAACTCATTTGACTGACCGAACTGACTGACCACCTCCACACAGACCCCAACTCTCTTATCTCTCATCTCAAAGGGCAATACCGCTTAAAGTTTGCATGGTTTACATTACAAAGACAGTTCACAAACAGATTGCAGATTCTGGATCCCAAAAGGCCCCAAATCCATCAGAACAATTCACTTTGGCATTACCTTTAGAGTCAGAGACACATTAGTTTGCCCAGAGGCACACTGGCATGTCTCTGAACTAGGAGAATTGATTAAATTATGGCTGATCCAACGTGGCCAAGTACTCTTCGGATATCTACATGTATGTCCCATGCAGAGACCCTTGGGAACAGAATATTGATCTGGGGGAAAGCGAGATTTATGATAAAAATATTTATGTGGTACAAAATTATTAAATCAGTCCAATTCTGCCCAAACTCTCATGGTGTCTCCTCCAGAGCTTTCCCAGAGGCAAGGACTTGCTCTCCCATATGCTAAGTGTAGCTGAAGGCTAAGGTTCAGTAGGGCGTGTCACCCAACAATATATAGTGCCTGAGTACTATAAAGACCAAACCCAACATTATGGATAAGCATTTCATTTTATTAAAAATTGGGGCCAGAGCGATAGCCCAGTGGGTAGGGCGTTTGCCTTGCATGCGGCCAGCCTGTGCCGCCCAGGTTCGATCCCGGCATCCCATATGGTCCCCCTAGCACTGCCAGGAGTAATTCCTGAGTCAGAGCCAGGAGAAACCCCTGAGCATTGCCGGGTGTGACCCAAAAAGCAAAAAAAAAAATTTATTATACCACAGTAGAGCATACAATTACAAAGGTGATCTTAATTGGTTCTTGGTAATACAGTATTCTAGCACCCATCCCTCCACCAGTGCTCCATTCCCACCACCAGTTTATTCACACCCCCGCCCAACCCCAGGCTGCCTCAATAGCAGCTTTCACTCTTTCCTCTCTTTCTCTCTCTCATGTCCATCCATTTGCAGGTAAATTTCATAATTTCGTGTTTTCTGACAGCTGCATAGTATTCCATCGTGTAGATGTACCAGTTTCTTTAGCCAATCCTCTGTTCTCAGGCACTTAGGTTGTTTCCAGATTCTAGCTATTGTGAATAGTGCAGTGATGAATAAAAAAGTACAGGTAGTGCCCACCTCCCACCAACAATGTCCCCGATACCCTTCCACCTCCCCTAGCCTGCCTCTGTGGCAGGTTCTCCATCTCTTCTCTCTCTCTTCCCTCTCTTACATGTTGTGGATTGTAATAGACTTTCGACAATTATTGGCCTACTGTTCCTTTCTCTGTCTTACCTAACTGCTCCCACACATTTGTGGTAGTTTCCACCTTTGGCAAGACCTCCTGATCTACATTTTACATTTCACCTGATCTTGATATTGGTATCATAATATGTATATATATATATATATATATATATATATATCTTATTCACCATTTCTTTTGAGATGCAGAAGCTTTTCAATTTTATATACTCCCATTTGTTTATCTTTGCTTCCATTTGCTTGGCCAGTGGTGTGACGTCTTTGAAGAAAGCATTTCAGTTTTAAACTGACTTTAAGAAAAACAGTACATAAAGAAATATTTTTTTTTTTTTGTTTTCTAGGCGGCTATGCTCAGTGCTTACTCCTGGCTCTATACTCAGGAATTACTCCTGACGGTGCTTAGAGACCCATTTGAAATGCTGGGGATTGAACCCAGGATGATTGCAAGCAAGACAAATGTACTACTGGCTCTACTATTTCAAATAATTTAGTGCAGAATTTTATGCTCATTTCAGTAAAGATTTAGTAGAGGTAAATAACTTGTATGTGAGTTATTTCACACTATTCCAAGAACAGAGCCAGGAGTAGTCTTTGAGCATAGCTGGGTATGACTCCCAAATCCCATACTACTTCTGAAAAAATGGGTAAAATAAAGTATGTATTAAAAATTATAGTATAATAAATTAAGGCAGGTGCCTTGAGAGAGAAAGCAAGTTCTAGCCCTTGCTCTCCATCCCAACAGAGCCTCACAAGAAGCCAGAGTAACCCCCACACCATGAGGGCTGCCATTTTCAACATCCGGACTCCACAGCTCATTAGAGCTCCACCCAAGAGAAAAGCCTATCACAAGCCCCACTTGTCAGAGTCCCACCCTACAGCAAAGACTATTTCAAGCCCAGGCATACCTGATTCAGAGACTCAGATACATGGGGCAGAGCTACTACAGGCTCCCCCCTGTCCTCAGCTAATCAAGAGGTGCCCGAGAGTGATGGCGAGTTTTAGTCCTGGCCCGCCATCCCAATAGAGCCTCGCAAAAAAAAAAAAAAAACCAGAGGAACCCCCCACACCCCCCACCCACGAGAGCTGCCATTTTCTACATCTGGACTTCACAGCTCCTCAGAGCTCCACCCAAGAGAAAAGCTGATCTCTCCCCAGTTCATCAGTAAATGCGGGATGAGAGCCTACTACTGAGAGTATACCACCTGCTTGGCAGAGCCTGGCAAGCTACCCGACTGTATTTGATATGCCAAAAACCAGTAACAATTACAGACCTCATTCCCGTGACCTAAAAGAATGGTCTGAAGCTCTTCATGCTCCTGGAGCTAGCAGATGCCCTTGGGAAACACTAGCACAGCACAGTGACAGGACATATGGAGTTGTCACTGGTGCCCGCTCGAGCAAATTGATGAACAACGGGAAGACAAAT
Organism: Cryptotis parvus; assembly: GCA_021461705.1. NCBI lineage: Eukaryota > Metazoa > Chordata > Mammalia > Eulipotyphla > Soricidae > Cryptotis > Cryptotis parvus. The sequence continues at coordinate 54,334 of JAJIBD010024329.1, read as the reverse complement.
GATACAAATGAAACAATTCAAGCTAAAGAAAACTATTATTTTATACCTTAACTATCACTGATCAGTTATTAGTTTTGAAGATATATAAAGGGATTCTTTGAATAATTCAGACTGTATCTCAATGAGATCTCACTCCAGGAGTGTGTTTCTCTAAATAGTATTTATTTGTAATATTATTACTTGGCGTAAGCTTGGTTATAACCTATAATTTTTCACTGCTAACTAAATATTAATTTTCATCTTTAAATCATTCTACATACAAGTGAAGTAATGAGAAGCTGAAGCAATATGGTTAAAGAAAGCTGATAAGCAGTCATATCTGTACTTGAAATTTTACAACTTCTATTCAACATAAGGTAGTGAAATTTCTTGACAAAATAAAATGTATGATTTGTTCTTTCTAACTCCTTGGTGAGAATTAATATGAATATGAGAAAGAGTTTAAGTGTGCAAATTATTGGAAGGTATTTTTACTTGAATATGCCAAATAAAAAAGTCTATCAATACAGTTGCAGAATAAATTTAAAACAGAACAAAATTGAAAAATAATGTTCTAAAATTATTCATGGACTAATCAAAGAATTCAGTGAAAGCAATATTTAAAATTAATTGCACAATTTTGACATAAGTATGTTGGATTATTAGTAATTTTATGACAATAAAGGGATTCATTATTGGGGTGGAGTTGACTACAATAAAGGAAATTTTAAAGAAGGAAATATGACCTGGAGATAAGAAAACAATGTCAATCTCAATTCAGAATGAGTAGTGGTCAGGTAAATGCAGTACTGAAAAAGGGCATGCCTAAGTGTTTGATTTTGTTGGCCACACTACTATGTGAGAGTTATAAATACACTTCAAGGAACAATGACACAATAGTTAATAACCCAAATACTTTCAAGAATGACTGAGCTTTATTAGAGCTTCAGAAACTGAGAAAGATTATACTTAAAATTCCATTTTTTATGTAAAAGTTAAGCATTTATTGTAAATATTTTTTGTTTCTTTCAATTTCCTCAAGTATTAAACTGATATATCAATATCATTCCTTTTATTTTATTGTTGTGGATATATGTTGCAGGACTCCTAAGGGCCACTGCATCTGCTCTGGAGTGCCTCCCGCAAATCAGTCCGTAGATAAGGGGTAGTCTAAATGTGGCAGTTTATCCGACCATGTATGCTGTACTAGCTGGTATAAATATTCTCCCATGCTACCACAATCATCGTGGGACTAGCTAGATCTTACCAGCATATTAGCCTGGCCACACTGGACCCCTAAGTAATTAGACCAGAGAGAAATGCTGTTTGCTTCCAAGCAAACAAGCATGGCTCCCTGATAAACTCAAAGGCAACTAAAATACAAAACTACAATGAAGTCGAAGAGACTTGTGAAGGCTTGAAGAAATATTTAACTGGCATTAGTATTAGTCCTTGGTACAGAGACATGTCATCTCAGAAACCCCCTTCTCTACACTACAAAGGCATTCCCAGGCAGATTTCGGCTCAAAACATTAGCATAGTAAAGGCCCTAGGTGAGGTGCAGGGAGGGATTACCTAAGGGCATTGGACCCTCCCTGCTTCCCATAACAGTGGGAGGAAGGTCTGAGTTACAGGGATATAAACTAGCCGGTTCCCGCTCTCCGGGCTTTTCTTCTTTGTGGGATCTCTCCTTGTGAGCGCTCATTCCCCTTGGAAGCTTTTTCTCCTTTACACGTGGTGGTCGCCATCTTGGCCTACACGTGGCTGGGGTTCTAGCCTGGAATCCTAAGCACTGGGCTTTTCCTTTTGCTGATTTGTATGCCTGAACCTGTGATAAGTAAAGCGTTTTAAAACTGCATCGGATTCCTGAGTTTTTATCCGTTTCTCGCCGGCTTCAGAGGTAGAAGGGAACTTCGCTTCCGGCACTGTCGGGGACCCTGGCGGAGCGCCCGACAGATATAAAATGACATCATTTGTATTAAGATATTATATAAAATCAAGTAAAATATATTAGAAATTGTTTATCTGTTTCTGACCTTACAAAGCATTATTTGTTATAAGGAGAAGTTTGTTATGATTGCTTTAAAGAGTTAGCACCAAGAGGAGCAGAAGTAAAAGTGAAGTAAGTATTATTCAATATATAATAGAACCTAATAATAACTGATAATGCATCACTACCATTGGCTGAATATTCTAAGCACATGTAGTAGCGTCCTCATTTCAAAGCCATCCAGGGAGAAAAATGAAAGAAATACAATTGTGAGAGAATTTACTGATTGACTTATAAATATTTTTTTCCAGTAAAGAGATAACCAGTCAAAAGAGGTTTTGCTAGAATATTTTTTCAAATAATTGCAAACTTAATGTTAATTATATCAATGTCATTCAGATGTACTTATTAAGCAACAGCCGTATTCCTGTTCTGCTATGACTATTTTAATAATTCATCATTAATTTCAACAGCATTGATATTTACATATGTTTTATATGTATGTGAAACTTTGGATTGGGGTGGAAAAATTATTTTTCTCTTTCTCAATATAGTATAGCTGATATAAGAACAAAGAGTGGTGAAGATTACATATGTTTTGTTTGTGTGTGTATGAAAAACTTCAGGTTGGGAAGGAAAAAATGATTTTTTCCTCTTTCTTCAATATTGTATAGTTGATATCAGAACAAAGAGTAGAAAGGTCATTGTCTAATACATTGCTTCATATTTTTATGCATACATAACACTTTGGAATCTAGCACAAAAGATAGAGATTAGGTTGATGGATCTATGAGAAAAAAGTCTGCCAACATAGATAATAGGTGTAGTTTGATTGTAGACAAAAAGCAAAAACAAACAAAAAACTATGTACCACCTAATGAGTAATTGCAGTCAGAGACCAGACTTGGAAGAATACAGAAATATGATAGGAGTTAGAATATTTTTTGCTTGTTGAAGATAATCACTCTGCTGGTCCTCCAAAATAACCTACAGGTCAAACTAAGATTTATTTGATCTGCATGACAAGGACATTAACATCTGCCACCCTGAGTCTTAGGACCCTACCAAGAACCTAAGTTAATATGACATTTAATTCTTCAGGGACAAGAGAAAGAAAGATGAATGGTCTGTCTCTACAGTGAGTTTCTAATCTTCATCACAAGAAAGAATTCAGACAAAATAAAGAGTAAGAATTCAAAGATCTAACAAAACAATAGTATGTACCTGAGAAGGGAGAGTCCACGCTACGTTTGGGGGCAAGGATTGTTTGTCTAAAGGACTGAGTTTGTGTTACATGTTTGAGTGGGGCTAAACATTTTGTACATTTGTGTAAGAATTATGCATGCTCGCTCTTCTCTTCCATGTACCATTAGCATCTCATTACTAAGCTATAGGACGTAAGTTAGTATCTACTTTGGATTTAACAAAAGAAAGTGTATAATTGAAGTGGTTCTGTTCTTGGGGGGTATTCCAGACTGCTTTTCTAAAGGGCTCTTTAGGACATTGGCACTTGCATTAGTGCTGGGTTGTTTGCAGAGACCTCCTTCCTCAAAGCCTTTCTTCAATCACATGAGAGCCCTTTGTTTGTTGTTTGGTTTGTTTAAACAACTGTTTTCAATAGAGTTTTCCATATTACAATGACCCTGTTAGAAATTCAGAATGTTCAATATTTTGCCTGTATTTTTTTTCTGCCAGGGACAGAAATGGGGTGAAGCCATATGTGAGCATACTAACTCCTAATTCCAGCTCCAAGGATAACTCCTGGTAATACTTGGGGATCCTATACCAGGAATCAGACCAGAGTTGGAAGTATGCAAAATAACTGTCTGACTCTCTCTAACACTCTAACTCTTGTACCATGTAGACATCTGGACCTTCTGTGTTTTTAAATGGAAACCTAGTTCTTTCAAAGATCTTTGCTGTTTTTCTGAAAATTATCTGTGATTCCTCTTAGAGAAATAAGAGTAATCAAATCTCACAGTTCCAAAAATAAATTCAATATTCTAGGTGTTTGAATCTATATATATATGTGTGTGTGTGTATATATATAAATATATATTCTAGGTGTTTGAAAGGTATACATATATGTATATATATATATATATATATATATATACCTTTCAAACACCTAGAATATATATATATATATAAAATATATATATAAATATATATTCTAGGTGTTTGAAAGGTATATATATACCTTTCAAAGCACCTAGAATATATATTTATATATATAAGATATATATATATATATAAAGATATATATCTCCATATATATGTATATATATGGAGATATATATCTTTAAAACACCTAGTATATATACATATATATACATCATATATATGTATATGTATACATGCAAATCCTTTGTTACAATGAGACACTTGACAGTTGACTAGGATCAAAGAAGGTGGCTTTTAAGGATTTTGTGTTTTCTTTCTATATACAAGCATTAGTTAAATTAATGACCTTGAGAATTGAGCACCAAAAGGGGAAGAAGAAATGCCTATAGGTATGAGATAAAATGTACATGATTGTTCTCATTGATTAGGACTCTCTTGATTGTGTAATGTATGAGAATAAAAGAACACAATATCTGAATTGTATAGATAATAAATGAATTACCTTTCATAATGAAGAAGGTGATCCCCTTATATGTACACATATAATACGTATTTATACATATTTCTTTTTCTAATACACATTTCTCATGAACCCATCTCTGTCTTGATTCAGAGGAATGAGAAAAAAGTATAATCAAGAATGCATCTTTAATCATCTTTGACTATTTAGAAACCAACTTCTGAGTACTGTAACATCAGTTTAAAATCACTGAGGAGTGCACATGTCCATCCCCTCTCTCTGTGATAACTTGTAGGGGATGAAGGTGCCAAAGGGGATTCTGGGTTTTCTTGTGAGTTACAACCTAATTTTCATGGCACAGGACAAAAAAATAGCAACAGACAGACGTAGTAAATCCTTCTATTTTTCAGACACACGTTTTAAAGAATGAAAATAATAGGAAAATTTAAAGCTGTCTGAATTCAATGAATGGTGGCTATGTGAGTTCTTTTACAATTGAAGAGTCTTATATGACAAATGTGAAAGGGCCTGCTGGAATCCTTTGGTAAGTAGGCATGATTTTACAAAAGGATTCTGAAGTAAACAAAATAAGAAGAATTTTTCAGGTTTGCTTGTATGCATTTGGAAAGTTGTATATGCTTGAGTATTTGTTGAAGATAGCAATGCTGGGCTCTTACTCCTGGATTTATTGTATGCAATAGATTGGTAAAGAGATTAGGGAGAAAAGTAAAGAATGGCTTTTGGGGAAGGACAGCTGATGTGTATAGTACATACTGCCTTTACCCTTTTGTAGTTTCTATTAAATTTGAACTGGGGAGTCTATATATCCTGGATAGAGAGTCATGGTCAGCAAGATTTACAAGGGCACTAGGAAAAAAATCATTCAGAAATTGAAGGATGTATGACATTTACTCTCATGCTTGAAGTCTTACTTGCTTTCAATATTGCAAATGGAGGCTGAACTTCTCAGTAGGTAAAAAATAAGGTATCTCTGAGCTTTTATGTACTGCAGCAGATGAAGAATTCTCCCATTAATAAAATACTTCAGAACGGTGGCTAAGAGTGAAATCATTTCTGAGAAGAATGGAACGAGTTCAAACTATACTAAAATTCTGAGAAGAGAAAGAATGAGTTTTGAGTAGAATAATTTTCTTAAAGTGATATTCACAGGACATTTTTCCCAGAGGATAAATTTAGACATTTTAAAAAATAGTAATATTTGATAATAAAATGCATGGCAATATCAAGTACACAAACACTGTTATATCTCTTAGGAAATGCTGCTGCATTTGTGACTGGTGATATTCATTTAGTCTTATGTTGAGAGCCATAAGTAGTGCTTACTTTTACATTTTTTCTGCATCATAAAGCCATGGCAGGGCAGAATGCCTGCCCTTACTCCTGAAAGTTGCTCTTCTGTACATTCAACAGACTATGTGGAGATAAAGAGTATGCTTGTAAAATTATATCTCACCTTCAATGTACACTTATTGAAGAGCACAGTAATAGTGGAGACAAAGGCAAGCATGGCATGGCTTTGATCTCATATATTTTATGAATTTGTGTTTGGGCAAGTATTTAGACAACAAACACAGAGCATATACATGGCCACTGTTTTGACAGAGGAGTTGACAGCCCTGTAACCTAAGTATTGTCTAAAGAAAAAATAGATGATACCAAGTCCTGAAGACAAGATAGAGAGAATAAAAATGGCCAACTGAAAGTAAGATTAATAGCTTTTATAATATTGGTTACAAAAATCACTCTAACATTTCTTTCTTTCTCTTTATTGTTTCTTTTTGATGAGTGGTAATTTCTATAGTTTATAGTGATACCTCATTGTTTTGATTGGCATCTCCCTGATCCTTTGTGATGCAGTGTTGCAGGACACCTCAAAGCCTATAAGCCTCTGCATCTGCCCTGGATTGCCTCGTGCAGATCACTTTGTAGATAGGGGGTAGCTTAAATGTGGCAGTTTATCTGACCATGTATTCTGTACTGGCTGGTATAAATATTCTCTCATGCTACCACAATCATTGTGGGACTAGCTAGATTTTACCAGCATATTTGCCTGGCCACGTTGGATCTCTAAGTAATTAGACCAGAGAAAAATGTTGTTTGCCTCCAAGCAAGCAAGTATGGCTCCATGATAACTCAAAGGCAACTAAAATACAGAACTACCGTGAAGTAGACAAGACTCTTGTGAAGGCTTTGAGAAATATTTACCTGGCATTAGTAGTCTTTGGTATAGACATGCCATCTCAGAAACCCCCTTCTCTACCCTATAAAGGCATTTCCAGGCAGATCTTGGCTCAAGACATTAGCATATAAAAGGGCCTAGGTGAGGTGCTGGGAGAAATTACCTGAGGGCATTTGACCTTCCCTGCTTCCCATAATAGTGGGAGGTCTGAGTTGCAGGGATATAAAACTAGGCTGCTTCCTCTCTGGCTCTCTCTCTCTCTCTTTTTTTAGGCTCTCTTTTTGGGGCTTGCACTCTTCTTGGGAGTCTTGTCTTTGTCTCCTCTCTACAAGACCTTTACATGTGGTGGCTGCCATCTTGGCCTACACGTGGCTGGAGTTGTAGCTGGGAGTCTTAAGCACAGAGTTTTTCCTATTGCTGATTTGTATGCCTTAACCTATAATAAGTAAAGCATTTTAAAACTGCATCGGATTCCTGAGTTTTCATCCATTCCCCACTGGCTTCGGAGGTAGAAGGGAACTCACTTTCCAGCACTGTTGGGGACCCCAGTGGTGTCCCTGACAATGCAGAGCATTTTTATGTACCTTTTGGCCACTTTTATCTGTTCATCCTTCTCTACAATGTAGATGGGGCTGGATGTATTTTTTTTGTAAATATCTAGCATTGCCTTATGCGTCTTTATTATTAATGGCAGATCAGTGTTAGGGAAAAATTTCTCCCATTCCATGGTGGGTTATCTTTGTATCCCAATCTTCATTTTCTTTGAGGGTGCAGAAGCTTCTTAATTCAATGTTATTCCATTTATTTATTTTTGCTTCTACTTGCTTTATCAGTTATGCTTCATCCCAGAAGATGCCTCCAGCTTCAAAGTCATGGAGAGTTTTACCTACATTTTCTTTACGTACCTTATAGATTCAGGTCTCAACCTTTAAGCCATTTTAATTTAAATTTTGTGCATAGTGTTAGAAAGAGATCTGGGTCTCATTTTTTTGCATGTAGCTTAACAGTTTCCTCAAATCATTTGTTTAAGAGGCTTTCCTTGTTTCACTTTATATTTTTTGTTTCTTTATCAAAGACTAACTAATCATGTACCAGAGGGTCTACCTCAGGAGATTCAACTCTATACCTTTGATCTGAGGGTCTGTTTTTATTTCAGTATCATAAATTTTAATTGCTGTCACCTTGTAATTAAAATATTTTTTTTACAGCAGGCTTATCACAATGAAAAAAAAAACAGAAGCTTGTGGTATAATAGCCATCATCATTTCTTGTTTTGTTAAACTTTTTCCTCCTTGGGCCCAGAAAATTTATTTTAATTCCAGGCTCTAATGTTTTTAATATTACTTAAAATTTGTATTACTTGTGTAGTCATAACTCATGGTGCTCAGCGCCAGGTCCTGGCTCAGATCTCAGTGAGCACTCCTAGAGATGTTCTGGGAGACCATAACCGAGGGAGCAGTGACTAACAGCCTATCTGCTATAGGCTGTTTTTCCAGCCCTTAGGGCCCAAAATTTTAAAAAATTATCTAATATGTCTGATTTCTGCTTCATACTGACAACTATAAACCAAGTAAAACATTATCTAGATCTAATTAAAACTAAGATTGCCTAATATGTCACACTTCACAACGGTCTTTGTCCTTTTGTCAGCATGAAGTACAGACCTTCACCTGTGAAGCCCTAAAATATTTAAGTTAGTGTAATCACTAGGAGAAAAAAACATGCAGAAAAGATGGGGGGATTGGTAATGAGCTTAAGGAACATAAAACAATTTAAGAAGAAATTTCCAGTTCTGAAGTAACCCAGGCTTGAAATCCACATGCCTCTGGCATGCAAATCTTTGGGGATAAAGAAATTGAGACCTGATTCAGAGGAGTGGAATCCCACTCAAACAGGAGAAATTACATAAGAATCTAAAGAATCCTTCATTAAGAATCTGAAAGACAATCAAGACTACAGGATTTTTCCTGTGACAATATCCAGCTTAACTTTCTTGTAGAAAGATAGAGAACTCCAGCACAAGTCAGCTTGGAGAGAATTTATATAACCTTCTCCCAAACGCCCTTCTCTGCTCTACAGTCTGGTGAATCCCATGGCTGCTCTTAAACACATATCTCTCTCCTCACATCCAATATTTTAAATAATAAAAAATATTTTGCTTCACATAGACAAATAAATAAACAAATTAAATTTGAAAAGTAAAGTGTCTTTTGGGGAATTAGGGAACAGTACAAGGGCTAACACATATGACCTTTATGTAGCCAACCACACTTTAATTCCCAGCACCACATGGTTCCCAAAACATCATTAGGTGCAATTTTGGAGACTTCCCAAATACTACCAAAACATCGACCTCATTCTTAGCCCTAGACTTAAAATGCTGGCATATATCATGGGAAGAACCTCTTTTTCAGGTCTACGAGCTACATGGAGCTTCAGCTTGCTGCTTATTTCAGGATGTCACTGACCATATACTTCCCATTTCGTGCCACAAAAGTGATCAGTGAGCTCGCAGACTGCCTGAAGCTGAGGTGCCGTGTCTAGACTCAAACTTTGATCTCTTCGTGTGAATGTAGGACAGCTGCTGGCCATGATTGTCCCCGACCTCGACCTTCAGCAAGTGAATTACGATGTTGATGTTGTTGACGAGATTTTAGGGCGTTTCCTGAAGGCTCCAGAGAACAACGTGGGCAGCTGCCCTGTTTGATGCTGCGTCTGTAGGAGACTGACTTCCCTGGGCCCTGGCCACCGAAGAGGCGTGTGGACTGCTTAAAAGGTTCCAGGAGCAGGCTGCCAGAGGGCCATTCTCGTACTTGACCATGTCCAAACTCTCAAGGCTGCACCCTTTCTCCACGTGCTCTGCGTCACTCCAGCACCTCTGCCACCTTCTGCTTGTGAGAGTGTCGAGGGCCCTGCTTCCGTGGACCGCATGGCCGCTTCCTCCAAGGTCTCAGCAGCTTCACATTTTTCCTGGCGTCTGTAGAGAGCCCCTAGGTTTTTTTAAAGTGTTCGTAAAAGTTGGGCTGCACACCTTACACACTTTGTACCAGCCGCCGTACTCTCCAAACGAGGCCCCGTCTGGAGACTCACAGACATGGGGCAGAGCTGCTACTGACTCTCCCTATGCCCAGCCACTCACGAGGCACCCGGGAGGGATGGCGGGTTCTAGCCCTGGCCTGGCAAGCCAGCAGAGCCTCGTAACAAGCCAGACGACCCCCCACTCCATGAGGGCCTCCATTTTCCACATCCGGACTTCCCCTCATCAGAACTCCACCCAACAGACCAGCCTATCACAGCACAGCTTCGCTGCCACTGTTCATCAATAAGTGCTATATTTAGAGATGACTACAAGAGTATGCTACCCACACGGCAGAGCCTGGCAAGCTACTCGTGTCATATTTGATATGCCAAATACCAGTAACAATTATAGACCTCATTCCCATGACCTGATGGTATGGTTTGAGGCTCTTTATGTTCCTGGAGCAAGCAGATGTCCTTGGGCTCAACTAGCATGAGACAGGACATATGGAGATGTTACTGGTGCCTGCTGCTCGAGCAAATCGATGATCAACAGGAAGACAGTGAAACAGACAGTGATCATGGGAAATCTAAAATTAAAAAAGTAAATAACAGGAGTGGTATGGCTGGGTCCACTCCTTGGAATACACTCTGGGAAGCCAAAAATACGCAGCAGAAACACCATCCCTACTTTTATATTCATAGCAGCATTATTCACAATAGTCAGAATGAACAACGTTGTAATTTTATATCTCACGGTGGTATAATAAAATATTTTTTAAAAAGTAATAGGAATGAAACATTAAATTCACCGGAACAAAGGAAATTATAAAAAAAAAACTCTTTAAATTTAGTGGTTTGGGGCTATGGCTGTATAAATTTTATGTGTCATATGTATAAGGCTTTGATTTGATTTTGATGTAAGCAACATAACTTGTAAATAGATAAATTTAATGGCACAAACATAAATTTAGCAATAAGACATAAACTTAACAGAACAGGAAAAATTTTGAGACATTTTTATTATACAAATAGTCTGACTGTTTTAAATAAGAAACACAAATTTAACATAAAAAGATTCATGTTTAGATGGGACCAGAGTGATGATACTATGGATAGGGTGCTTGACATGCACACAGTTAACCTAGGTTTGATCCCTAAGTTCCCATATGACCATCCAAGCCCTCTGTGAATAATATCATTGAGCACAGACCCAGGAATACTCTCTGAGCACTGTCTGGGTGTGATCCAGAAGCTAACAGCAAAATCTTAGTTTATACTTATATTTTTTGTTCTTTTTTTTTTTTTGCTTTTTGGGGGGTCACACCCAGCGGTGCTAAGGGGTTACTCCTGGCTCTGTGCTCAGGAATTACACCTAGCACTGCATGGGGAACCTTATGAGATATCAGGGGATTGAACCCGGTCGGCCACATGCAAGGCAAACACCCTACCCACTGGACTATCGCCCGGTCCAGTTTGTACATATATAACAATTAAAATCCTAATGGGGAATTTTAATGGCAAAATTATCATCACATAGAAAAATATAATTGTGTGCTAATAGCTAATGCAAATACTTTGGAAGGTAGCACTAATCGTATGATGTATAAATTCCAATTTACTAAAATATTCTAATACCATATAAAAAGAAACATAAAACAAATAAAGAGTTTAGATGTAAATCCTAGAATATGTGCAGTAGTTCTTAATACTATTTAATATCAAATAAAATGTCTTAAACAGGATGTAAGTGCTATCCATAAAACAGAAAATTGTAGATATGTTCTTTATATCACAATAAAGACACTTTACATTTATAAAATATTTCACATGAAATACAAGTTTTAAGGAAAGATTATCTGGGAACTTTACATCATGATCAAATATGCATAAATTAAAAATAAAAACTTATTATATATTACTCATTTATAATTTTATCCATAGCAATATATATCATAAACTAAGTAAAAGATTTGGGAAAAATATTTCCATATGACATATATTAAATGTTTCACAAATTTAACAGTCAAAAATAGTAATCCAAGAAACAAAAAGTATTCAGATGAGTAGTCACAGACTTATTAACACACATTGTTAGTCAATATATTAAAGTGTATCAATGTAGAAAAATTCTTTCTCTCTTACTAGGTAGCCTTCAAGGAGATAACCTGTAAATTCATAATTAGATTACACTCATTAAAGATGATATTATAACATATTGGTGACAATAGCTATAGTGGTGGTTGAAAGTGGTTAATAGTATATTCACTTCTGCTTATAGAAAGATAAATATTGCAGATGCTTTAGAAAACAATCTGTCAATAGGTATTCAAAGTAACAATAGGCATAACAGTTGATTCCAATTTGCTCCTGAGAGGCAATCTCATGGAAATAAAAACGTTGGAGTGTAAAGATGTGAAAAATAATCATTCTGACACCATTTATAAATATGTGAACAGTATTAGCAAAATAGAAGTCCATCAAGCATAATAAGTTTGAATAAATTTGTTATATTTGTACCATAGGATCTAAAGAATCTTTCTCTAAAATGGGGTTTTGAGTCTGACTAATCAAACACACTGATAACAATAATTTAATTTAAGAAAGAAAATCATGGCCCATCTGAATAAAAACAACAAACTGAAAACTTAAAAATGACCATTCTTCTTGCTATTCTGTGCTATTAACATAGGTTTTGATGTGTCAATAATGAAACTTCCATTGTTCCCCTTAGGCTTTGAACTATCTTGACTACTTACTACTCATGATAGATACTGGAATTAGCCATCCCTTAAGTCTTCTTTAATTTTTTAGCTTACCACAAAAAGAATACAATAAATATGTGATGAATATGATATTATCTTTAGAGTTCTCAACTTATTAGTTCTCTTTTTAATTTTTTTTGATCAGGGACAAACCCAGTCATTCTCATGGCTTACTCCCAGGTCTGCTCTCAGCGAGTATTCTTGGCAGTCTTGGGAACACAAAAGGGCACCAGACATCAAGCACAGTTTGGCCATGAGCAAGGCAAAAGTTTTATCCACTGTACTATAGCTCCAGCCCTACCCTATTGCTTTTTGAGAAAAAAATCTACTCAGTTCTTGCCTGGAAATCTACCTTCTTTAAGGAAACAGAAAACATCCCCCATTTGTATTCAAAGCTACTACCACTTAGGACCCTTGCACCTTCTGTGAGAGGGGTGAGGGCTGTATTGCCTATTTTGGGAAAGACGTTCTTGGAGAGATATTGAGAGTGGGAGATTGTTTAGTTGATTAAGACAATTATGCAGACTACATTTTGTGGAATGAAATTATTGAATGGTGTAATAATAGAATCTGGATAGATAAAAATTGAGAAGTTGATATTGATGACTAAATCGCAGAACAGATGCAAGCCAAATTGCTAAAATTTGTGGGTACAATAGTATCCTAGCTGAAAAATCTGGGGTGTTCTCCGGATGGGGTTGAGTGAACCTCCAACCTAGTGAAAGCCTGACAGCCACACCTACACACCACCGCTGCCATGACACCAACTTCACTGCTTCTTGACTAATTTTTGCAGGCACTAATTTGACAAATATACCAGGTACAATGATTATCAGGCTGAGAACTCTTGGATCTTTTCAGATGTTCAGCGCCACTCACATCCCCTCCATACTTCTCAATGACTCAGGAGCTGCCATGTAACTCATTGCTCCAGTTTTGCAGATGCAAAAGTTCCTGGAGATACCTCCAAATTCCACAATACTGATTTTCCAGTATAAACACACCAATTTTGCTGGGAACGTAGCATATAAGTCAGCTAAGCTCAATGAACAAAAATGATAGCACTTTAGGCTTATCAAGCAACAAAGAGCTTAGTGAGCCCTCAAAAAAGGACTGGATGACCCCATGGTGAAATGTAACAATTTTCATAAATGTTCTTTTACTGAAGTATTTTTTGATAATTCCATTAACCATTTAGTTGTACAAGCAATACAAAATATAACATTCTGTTCATGGCAATCATGGGTTGGTTGGATAGATAGCCAAATGGCAGAGAGAAAGTTTACTCCAGTGGTGCAATTGGCGTTGTCACATTAAGTACCTAAAACACTGCTTTATGAACAAATTTGTAAAGTGTGATGCTTAAATGAAATAAAAAATTAGAATTGTATTTTTACTCTAAAAAGCAAATAAAATTACTTATCAAAATTATAAATAATTGCTATTTTGTTGAATTATTAGAATAAAGAAAAGGATCACTGAGAATAACTGATAGAAACTAAACTCATTTCCTAGCATTGAAATATCACAAAAATCCTGGAGATAGAGTGTGTTTATTTTACCCAAGAACTTGACACGAACTATGATTTTTTTTCTTCTGAACATCTAGAATAAATGTTACAATATAGCAATCCTTTTAACTTGATTAAAAATAGTTGAAGTAATTATTTCAAAAGGAATATTTAATGTCCATGAAAACTCAGTAATGCTTCTGTGTTTTTTCAATCAGTTTTTATTGTTTCTTTTCTTTTCTTTTGTTGTTTCTTTTCTTTTTTTGTTATTAATTTTCTTTTATAAATATGAGATATAGGGCCGAGGGATATTAAGATGTTTTCCTTGCATAAAGATGACATTGATTCAATCTTTAATACCTCATGCTGTTCCTTAAGTTGTTCCAGGAGTGATTATAAGGAAATAGCTAGCAGTCATGAGGACCACTAGATGTGATTCTATACAGCATTTGCCCAAGGTCATTACTATTACCTTAAGCCTACAGCCTTCAGCCTAGAGCCTTCAAATATAGGTATCAGGAATTTATTACTTGAGAAAAGTTCAATGGTAGAACTTGTCCACAGTTAAATGAATTTCCTTTTGGTACTTCCAACAAGAGATCTCTTTACCATTCACTTCTGTATAATTCTAAAATCCTATCACAGAACCTGGGGTTATCTCTCTGACTACATTCACAGATGGTACTTACTGCCATCAGACAAAATCTAAAGCATCAAATATTTGCAGTTAAATCTTGTGCCTCGAAGGAAAACTATGGGAATTGATCCAATAGAAGCCCTGCTTCTTTCCCAAATATCCTCAGGGAAGCTCCCTCCAAGCAGATACAAAACCCTAGAGAGAGAGGCTTAAGAGTTCTTTAAAGAGGGCATTCTTTATAAACATAACCGAGTGGCCCTAAGAAACCAAACACCCTCCTCCAGTGAAAGCTTTGGTGTTGCAGCTTGTCAGCATCTGAACTCCCAATTGTTTCACTCCTACATGCATACCTAGGAACTGTAGACCTGCAGACCAGAGCAAAAGTACTGCAGCTGCTGTAAATATTTGATGAAGAGCTGACCCAGAGAAGCAGAGGGTGACTGCAGATAGCATACTCAATCCAGATATCCATTATACCTAAGAAGACTTCAGCTCTTGCTACACTCCAGTATCAATTACTCTTATTCCAATTGCCCTGGCTGCTAATGCATTGCACTAGATCTTCAGTTTAATAGGATAAGATGTTAGTATATTAAAGGGAGAGGAAACCCCGTATCCTGGCTAATAAACTAAGGTTAAGGCTATAGCATATAATATAAATGTAATGTAAGCACATCAAGTTAAGGAAATCTGTTTAGCTCAACACATTGAATGAACAATAGTTTCAAATAAAATAGACAGATGTAATGCTACATATAATGACAAAAAAAAAACAACAAGTAAAACACAACTGTTTAATTTTTTAAATATTAAAGACATAAATTAAGTTTCACCAATTTGGTTGTTTCTAATAGCATATTTATGGAGTAATAATATTCTATCCAAAATGCCTCTCTATGACTTAAACTGGATTATTATATGCTGTGTGGCTGGCCTGGGTTCTCCTGTTTTAAAACTTGGCAACAAATAATGCCTGACACCCAGTGCTCTCTAACAAATTTCTTTGTTTATCAACCATCATACAACCAATAATACCAACAAAATCAAATTCAAACCAGCTTAAGATGGAAAGTTATAAAGAACTACAGTAATTTTGCTCATTAAAAATCACCAGGACAGAATATCGAACAAGCTCTAACATCACACATAGGCATTTAAACGAACACAGCATGTTTTTGTCTTTTGTTTTTGACTCTGCTTCAATAAGTTTTGACTTCAATCTTAGAGTTATTTTCTGTTTCTGACAAAACCAACAAACAAAAATGCCAAACATTAGCAATTGCTATGCCTTCCCTTTATAACATGTTTTTACCCTTTACAGTCTCAGTGAAAAGGGTCATTCTTAACAGTTTCAGGAAAAGCTCTCTCTATGTCCTTGCTCTATTCAAAATCACATACTTGCACAAATGATTCCATTATTGAACAACACAACACACATATACACACAGCTACAGTCTAAGAGCTGGACATAATTGAGAACTAAGGAGAGTGAACAGGAGAGTCTTAAATGGTTTTCTGTCTCCTAAACCTTGAACAAATGAAGGCTTGCATTTTTATTGTCAAAGGTTCACCAAAATAACTTTAATATTTATTGTTTAGCACTCAGTTTGATTATTGATTCAGTGTTTATTATTTAGTTAAATATATCTAGCAATTCTACTTTATAGTTCAGACTTCCTCATAAGTTTAATGGTTTGCACAGAAGTAGGTTACTGTTTCCAATAATTGTGCTTCTCTGTACCTGCCCTCTTGCTCTCCAATTAAGAGGCTAGTGTTTGCCGTAAGATTTCACTTCTATGTTGGATTCAAATCTTGCTTATTTTCAATTGTTCAATTTGATATTAGGATAGAGCAACAACTTTAAGTTACTTGAATAACAGAAAATTTAAGTCCAAATTATCTTTTCCATTTTTTTATTATGGGTGTGGCCTCTTAGGGCCACATTGGGCTGATACTTAGGGTTTACTCCTGATACTAAACCAGAAATCACTCCTGGAGGGGCTCACAAAATCATATTTGGTCAAGAGGTCAATACCCAATCAGCTTCAGGCATTGCTGTGCTCAACTCCACTATACTTTCATTCTTTTCAATTTATATAACTGAATAAGTAATAAGCACAGTTGAATTTTCAATTCAATTTTTCAATTATATCCTCATTTTATCCATTAATGTCCTTAGAAACTGAAACACTGTGTCTTTTTTTCTATTAGTACAATTTTAGAGCCTTGTAGAGACACAATAGTTATTGATATTGATTGGAATAAAACATATTTCTTGATATTTTCAAACAACCAATTCCTAATTCATTTTTGTTTTCTATTAACATTTCTCTTTTAGTTTTAGAAATTTCTGTTTTAATTTTTCTTCTGTTTAATTTGGATGCATTTAAGGATATTTTCTTTTTCCAAAGGGTGAGCTCATATTATTGATTTAGATCTTTCCTCTTTACAATATTTCATCTAATGCTAGAAATTTTCCTCTAAACATTATGTTTGCTTTGTTTATAAGTGTCTTTTATTTTTATTGAATTAAAATATTGTATTTCATTTTGTCTTTAATTCATTTGTCATTTACAATTGTGCTTTTTAATCCTCTCAAAATTTGGGATTCTTTATACATTCAGTGTGTTCTAGTTTATTTAACTGATATAGAGCAGATATTAAATAACTACAAAATATAAAATTGTGTTTTGCTTGCTTTATCTTTAATCATGATTTATCTTAACTTTCGAATAATATTAAGATTATATACAAAATATTTTGTGACAAAGTGCATAGTTATCTTTCATATCAGGCTAATCTTTGTTATGGAGTTCAGCACCATGTGTACTGATCTTATGACAGCTGGATTTCTGCTTTATGAGGGTATTCATGTCCCCAATTATAGTCATGAATTCATCTATTTGTCCTTGAATTTCTCTCAGTGATCTTAATTCTGTGTTGCTACGCACATGAATATTAAGGATTGTTATATATTCCTGAATCATCGACTCATTCATCATTGCATAATTTGCCTCCTTATTGCTGATAAATAATCTTTCTCTGACATCTGCAACTTTTAAAATTAATAGTTCAGGGGCTGGAGAAATCTTAGAGCAGGTGGGTGCTTGCCTAGTATGCAGCTACCCAGGCTGGATGCCCCACACCCAGTATGGTCCCCTGAGTCCTACCAGAGAGTGCAGAATGCAAAGCCAGGAGTAACCTCTTACAACTGCCAGGTGTGAAGTTCTACACTTATACTTTTATTAAATTAACATGCATCTATTTCTCCACCCTTTTACATTAAATTTGTAGTGTATTTTATTAAATTATGTTTCTAACACATTGTTGGATGCACCTTTCGATCAATATAACAGTGATAGTCATAAATAAGTTTATTGATATCATTAAACATTTTAATTTTTTATTTAGTTTGATTATTTATTATTGTGCTGTGTTTGTTTCCCTTATTATTTGATCCAGTCTTTGCTTTATACTTTCTTTCTGGTTTTAGATTAGTATATATATGGAATCAATTTCTCTCCATTTTAGCATGTTGATTAAACTTCTCTTTTTAATGCACTAAAATATGCCAAATACATTTACAATATCCCAGTATAACTTAAATAACACTTTATTATTTCATGTGTAGTCAAAACAAGTACAAAAATAAATATCCAGTTCCTCATCTTAATCTTTTTGTAGCATTTCTGTAATTAATTTTATATATGTGAATTCACCACTTACACAATATATTTCATGTATGTTCTATATAGACATATTTGATTATAATCAAATGCAAATGAATTCTTATATTTATTTTACACATAAGGTTTTTGGTGAACCAATTAAACATAAAATAGAACTTAAAACATTTACCATCATTTATTTTCTTGAATAGTCTTCCTTTGTTCAATCTGAGTTTTAAGCACTATTATTTGCTTTTTAATCTAAGAAATTTGTGCTGTGTTTTATTAGTATTTTTTATCCCTTAAGTAGAGTTAATACCAAAGGCTTAAGACCACACTTTATTATTTTATTACCATATTAATTAATTGTACTAATTTTCATTTCCTAGTAATAAGCACAGTGCATGAAAGAAATTAAATTCATAATGTTTTTCTTGACAATAGATTAAAAATAAATAATACGGTTTATGTAAAGGAAAATGGAAAGCAAATACCTTTAGAAATAAAAAGATCTAAACATTCATGCTTTAGAAGGAGAGGAATAAACATAGAATAATTGTCTTTTGCAGACTCGAAAATTCATATTAAGAGACTAAAACCAAAGGACAATAGAATCACAGGCCAGGAGGATTGGTTAATTTTTGGAACCCTCATCAGGCAGGAGAAGGCAATGGGGAATAAAGAAGGAACAATAATGGCAACTATAGTTTGAAATGATGATGCTGGATAAGAACTTCATGCTAAAAGTAGTTAAAGGAACAAACACAATAATCTCTCCACACCTGTGTTGCAAATCATAATACTCAAAAGAGAGAGAAAGAGAAAGAGAGAAGGAGAGAGAGAAAGAGAAAAGAAAAATGCCTGCCACAGAGGCAGACTGGGGGGTTGGATATGAGTTTGTGAGTGGAAAATTATTAGTGGGAAATATACACTGGTGGAGGGATGCATATTGAACATTGTTTGACTGAAATTCCATCATGAACAGATTTGTAACTATCTCATGGTGACTCAATAAAATAGATTATTTAAATAAAATTAAAAAAATAAGTCATAAACTCAAACCCTGGTCTAGCTTTTATTAATTGGGACTGTAACAAGTTAATTAACATCAGTTGGACTATTTTAAACACCAGAAAATTGGCATACTGCTGCTTTACACACTGTTAAAATAGGATATATTTTAACATATAAAATATATAATCTTTACATTGGTATTTTAACATATAAAATATATAATCTTTACATTTGTGTTTCGATTTATGAAAAGTAATGACTGAAGAGAGAGTAATATGCTTGGAATAGTGGTAGACATATTGTTTTGCCCAGCATAAATTTCTGCTAGGTAAATGAATCATCTAATTTCATTGGTAACAACAAAATTAACAATTTTCATAAGGTCACAAGATAACCTGCAAAAAGCTGTGGTTATGTTTAGAGAGGATTGATCACTTGATCACCTGACATCCTGTTATTTGTCGATTTGTTCTAGAGAGGACCAGTAACGTTTCCATTTGTCCGTGTCTTGTGCCAGTTTAGCCCAATGAAATCTGCTTGTTCCAGGAATACGAAGAGTCTCAAGCCATTCATTCAGGGTTTAGACAAAGAATTCTGACTGTCTTGTAGGTGGGTGACTACGTGATCTTTTGATGCCCAGTGGGATCCAGTCAGTAATGGTTCTAGTCCAGTGGTCATATCCAAGTCTCATTACATGTCCAGCCCATCTGATTTTTGATGCATTGGCAAGTCAAAGTCAGTGACGCTGACTCAATCCTCGATGGAGGTCGGAACTCCTGATTCCTTCTCTCACTTGAGTTAGGCATGATATTCCAAGCATAGCTCTTTCGATTCCTCTTTAGGAGACTCAAATAGGATCTAAAAAATATAGGATTTTACCATTCTTCTTGCTATTCTGTACTATTAACATAAGTTTTGATGTGTCAGTAATGAAACTTCCATTCTTCCCCTTAGGCTTTGAAATATCTTGACTACTACTTATGATAGATACTGGAATTAGCCATCCCTTAAGTCTTGTTTAATTTTTTAGCTTCCAATAAAAAAGAATACAATAAATATGTGATGAATATGATATTATCTTCAGAGTTCTCAACTTATTAGTTCTCTTACTTTTTTTTTTGAGCAGGGACAAACCCAGTCATTCTCATGGCTTACTCCCAGGTCTGCTCTCAGGGAGCATTCTTGGCAGTCTTGGGCAAAACAAAAGTGTTATCCACTGTACTATTGCTCCAGCCCTACCCTATTGCTTCTTTGAGAAAATAGGTCTGCTCTCAGGGAGCATTCTTGGCAGTCTTGGGAACACAAAAGGGCACCAGACATCAAACACAGTTTGGCCATGGGCAAAACAAAAGTGTTATCCACTGTACTATTGCTCCTGCCCTACCCTATTGCTTCTTTGAGAAAAATAATCTATTCATTTCTTGCCTGGAAATCTACCTTCTTTAAGGAAACAGAAAACATCCCTCATTTGCATTCAAAGCTACTACCACTTAGGACCCTTGCGCCTTGTGAGTGGGCTAAGGGCATTATTGCCTATTTTGGGAAAGACATTCCCTATATAACTAAAATATCATGATTTATAAAAACAAAATTAGAAAAAACAAAGTCATGTTGGATTATTTCACCATAACACTTTTCACAAGTTACCCAAATAACACTCATCTGTCACTCAACCCAACAGTGATATTTCTTTCTTGAAACACCTAACAACTGCCAAAGTTTTCAATGGTGACCTCATTATAGAAGCACAGGATTCTGATACAGCCAGTTAATAAAGAAAATATAAAACATTCCTCAGTAACCTTATAAACATGACTTTTAATACACATCTGTGAATTTACTTATTCGCACAGTTTTACACTCAGTGATATGCCTGCCATTATACTTAGCACAAAGAGTAATACTAATAGAAGTCAGTTCATAGGATCTCTATGTTACATGGAGTTTACATGTCAATGTCTTGGTCTAGGTTGGGACCTATATGTCAGAGCTCAATATGTGCTCTCTTAAACTTCTTATTAATCTCGAATAAAATCTAAGTTTTGATACTGCCTGTATTTCCTAATCCCACTTTTTGTATTATGCTTTTAGTGAACTTCTCTAAACCAATCCTAAGTATCTCCATGTGATCCAAAAGCTGAAACTCCTGATGGTGCATTAATTATATGAACCAAGTAGCCCTCTAGATATATTACCTAAATTATGTAAAATTGCTAAACTGTTAAATTACAAACAAAATGCCTAAGGTCATCCATAATTAAAATAATTTGTCATCTCTAAACATTCAATTACAAAATTTTGCCTATCTCTTGCATTATCAAGGCTATAAGATAGCAATTTGATAAGGAAAACAGTAGGAAAAACACATTTATACAAGTCATAGAGCCTGGACATAACTAATAAATCACTATGGTGCCACAAGGTGTGTGTTTTGGTGCCTCAGCAAGGTGTGCATTTTAGGAAAATATTAGCAAGTCCTAGACTGTGTTGTGAGACTGCATGCTGAGAGGTAAAGCCTCTGCATTTCAATGTAGTAAGAACACAAAACAAATTTTCTAACCTTCTACTAGCATAATAAAATAAAAGAAGGTAGTGCTAGATTATATCTTCTTCACAACACACCAATTTTCCAATATTGATTTATTTTCCACATTTTATTTCAAATGTTTCAGATGATTTTAACTTCAGTGGTTCCTGGAAGGTAATGGAGTTCTCTCTTGGATGCCTCAGTCTGATGAGCATACCTAATAGGAAAGTGTTTTCAGTATCATCTTATTTAATGTATCTATTCAGATAATGACCGAGGTTCTCCAAAAGAACATCTACACCATTTATTAGATATTCATAAAACAAATATATATTATAAAGAAAATTCCAAATACATACAAAAGCATTTTAGTGTTTGGCTACAAGATTTTAAGGTTTAAATTTTTCATAATATTCTCATTTATACGTAAATACATGGTAGTAAATATTTAAAACACTATGGTGAAATATGGTCATTTTTTAAAACCTTATATAAGGTGCAATTTTCTAGTTGTATCATCAATTTCTATTTAAAAATATTCCTAATACTGTGATCACTTGATCACTTGACAACCCATTATTCATTGATTTGCTAAAGCGGTACCAGTGATATCTCCATTTTGACCGTGATCACGTGCCAGTGTAGCCCAATGGCATCTGGTTGCTTCAGGAATACAAACAGCCTCAAACTGTTCCTTCAGTGTCTTGACAAAGAAGTCTAACCATCTTGTAGGTGGGCGGCCACATGATCTTTTGACATCCCATGGGATCCAGTCGGTACCAGCTCTAGTCCAGCAGTCATCCCCAAATTGCATTACATGTCCAGCCCATCTGATTTTCAATGTCTTGGTAAAGGAGACAGCATTCCTGACTCTGGAACAGCAACGGAGGTCTGAGCTCCGATTCCTTCTCTCACTTGAGTGAGGTATGATATTCCAAGCATAGCTCTTTGATTCCCTCTTTTGGGAGACCCGAATAGCATTCTCATTCTGCTTTTGTAGGGCCCAGGTCTTTGAGGCATATGTTAATGCAGGGAGAATGGTGGAGTTGAAGAGATGTGCCCGGAGCCTGAGGTTCTTTGTCTTTCTATTCTTCATGCTTTCAAAGGCATTCCATGCCCCTCTCTTCCTCTTGTGCAGCTCAGGTTTCAGGTCGTTCATCATGTTGATTTCTCAACCTAGGTACACATATCTGCTGCACTCAGAGATGTTTGTTCCACTGAGAGTGAATGGTGCCACTGGAACTAGTTCCATTTTTCATGAACATAGTTTTGCTGAGATTCAGCTGTAGACCTAACTTTCCACATTCTCGGTCAAAGTCAGCCAGCATTGTGCCACTTGGCTAATGTTTGCTGTTACTAGAAGGATGTCATCAGCGAAGCAGAGGTGGTTCAGTTGCCAACCATCTATCTTCACTCCCATTCCTTCCCATTCTAACTGCTGCATGATGTTTTCAAGGGTGGTGCTGAAGAGTTTTGGTAAAATGGTATCACCTTGCCAAACACCTCCTTTGACATTGATGATCACTTCTTTGTAGAATGGTGAGATCCTGGTGATGAATCCATAATACAGCTCACTAAGGATCTTGGTATATTGGGTTCGAATGCCCTGTTTGGTTAGGCCTCAATGACCACTTCAGTCTCCACAGAATCAAAGGCTTTCTTTAAATCAATGAACGTGAGACAGAGTGGCATCCTGAACTCCCTACAAACTTCAATGAGCTTGGTTACCGTGTGGATATGGTCGATTGTGTTGAATCCTTTTGGAAGCCAGCTCGCTTGCATGGTTGCCCTTCATCTAATGTTCTGCTAATCCTGTTCAGGATGACTCGAGTGAACAGCTTGTAGATGACATTAAATAGGCAGATGGGGTGATAGTTGCAATGTTGTGGATGTCTCCCTTCTTGAACAGCAGAACTGTCTTGCTGGTTTTCCAATGAGAGGGCACCTTGCATTCAGACAGGTAGCATGTGAAGAGCTGAGCCAGTGTATTGATGAGTATTGAAGGTAGATTCTTCAGGTGTTCGGGTCTAACTTTGTCTGGGCCTGGTGCTGTTCCTTTCTTTACTGCCGAAATGGCATGTCGGATTTCAGAAGGGAGAACGTTGGGGAACGACATATTCATCCCACAGAATTTGGTATGTGGGCCGACCAAATTCTGTGATTTTTCAAAATTTCAATACTAATACTGTGATTTTCCAAAATTCAAAGCATAATAGCTTCATGATAACTCAATCACAAACATTTTGGTGCACATAATATGTTGCAGGACTCCTAAGGGCCGCTGCATCTGCTCTGGAGTGCCTCCCGCAAATCACTCCGTAGATAAGGGGGTAGTCTAAATGTGGCAGTTTATCCGACCATGTATGCTGTACTAGCTGATATAAATATTCTCCCATGCTACCACAATCATCGTGGGACTAGCTAGATCTTACCAGCATATTAGCCCTGCCACGCTGGACCCCTAAGTAATTAGACCAGAGAGAAATGCTGTTTGCTTCCAAGCAAACAAGCATGGCTCCCTGATATACTCAAAGGCAACTAAAATATAAAACTACAATGAAGTAGAAGAGACTTGTGAAGGCTTGGAGAAATATTTAATTGGCATTAGTATTAGTCCTTGGTACAGAGACATGCCATCTCAGAAACCCCCTTCTCTACACTACAAAGGCATTCCCAGTTCGGCTCAAAACATTAGCATAGTAAAGGCCCTAGGTGAGGTGCAGGGAGGGATTACCTAAGGGCATTGGACCCTCCCTGCTTTCCATAACAGTGGGAGGAAGGTCTAAGTTACAGGGATATAAACTAGCCGGTTCCCCGCCTCGCCCCCCTTCCTTCTTCTTCCTTGTGGGACCTGTCTCCTTGTGAGCGCTCATTCCCTTGGAAGGCTTTTTCTCCTTTACACGTGGTGGTCGCCACCTTGGCCTACACGTGGCTGGGGTTCTAGCCTGGAATCCTAAGCATCGGGTTTTTCCTTTTGCTGATTTGTATGCCTGAACCTGTGATAAGTAAAGCCGCTTAAAACTGCATCGGATTCCTGAGTTTTCATCCGTTCCCGCCGGCTTCGGAGGTAGAAGGGAACTTCGCTTCCCGGCACTGTCGGGGACCCCCGCGGAGTGCCCCGACAATAATATATGCTTTTTTAACATATATAATATTATGAGACTTGGGCACTTTCCCTCCGCTCGCTGATGACATCGTTCTAATAACACCAAACGTTAGCCAAGCGGCACAAATGCTCGTTAACTCGACCGAGAATGTGGAAAGATAGGTCTACAGCTGAATCTAAAGAAAACAATGTTTATGAAGAATGAACTAGTTCCAGAGGCCCCATTCACTCTCAATGGAACAAACATCTCTGAATGCAGCAGTTATGTGTACCTAGGTCAAGAAATCAACATGATGAACTACCTAAAACCTGAGATGCGCAGGAGGAAGAGAGCAGCATGGAATGCGTTCAAAGGCATCAAAGAAATAGCTAAAAGGACAAAGAACCTCTTGCTCCGGGCACATCTCTTTGTTTTTTTTTTTTTTTTTGCTTTTTGGGTCACACCCGGCAATGCTCAGGGGTTTCTCCTGGTTCTGCACTCAGGAATCACTCCTGGCGGTGCTCGGGGACCATATGGTACACCGCTGGATTGAACCCAGGCCTGGCAGGCCTGCCGTGTGTAAGGCAACCGCCCTACCCGCTGGGCTATCGCCCCGGCCCCTCATCTCTTTGACTCCACCATTCTTCCTGCATTAACATATGCCTCAGAGACCTGGGCCCTAAGAAAGCAGGATGAGAATGCTTTTCGGTCTCCCAGAGAGGAATCGAAAGAGCTATGCTTGGAATATCACGCCTCACTCAAGTGAGAGAAGGAATCCAGAGTTCTGACCTCCGTCGCTATTCCAGAATCAGGGATGCTGTCTCGTTTGCCAAAGCATCGAAAATCAGATGGGCTGGACATGTAATGCGATTTGGAGACAACCGCTGGACTAGAGCCATTACTGACTGGATCCCATGGAATGTCAAAAGATCACGTGGCCGCCCACCTACAAGATGGTCAGACTTCCGTGTCAAGACCATGAAGGAACGGTTTGAGGCTCTTCCTTCATATTCCTGAATCAAACAGATGCCATTGGGCTATATTGGCACGTGATAGGGTCCAATGGAAATGTTACTGGCTCCCGTTATCTATGAATAACGGGATTCAAGTGATCAAGTGATCAGGTGATAATATTATAACAAAATTAAAATATGATTTATTATATAGCAACTAATATGATCGACTGAAATTCAGAACTGAACCTTGGCAGTCAAGGATGCTGAATTTTCTCAGGTTAGATGGTTCTTCCACTGAAAAATTACACGGTCTTCTTGGAATGGGGATGGCAGATTCTCCTCCATTCTGCATAATCTCAGAAGCTGAAACACCCTTCTCTCTCACACATGTAAGAATATACAGGCAATGAATATACATGCCCAGCTCCACAGCTTCAGCAATATCTCCAAATTTCACAATACTAACAACACAGTACCAGCACAACAAGGCTTTTGGAAAGTTGCATGTAAGTTCACCAAGCTCAGTGAGTAGAAATAACACAGAAGGCTTGACCCACATCACTAGTGCAGTAAACCCTCAGAAGAATTACTTAGTAATGCCATTGTGAGATAAAACAATGATCACAATTTGAATTTGATCAATGCATTTTTTGATAATACCTCTTGCCATTTTGTGTTAACAAGCAATCTGAAGTAAATTTCTTTGTGCCTGCTAAGAGGATAGGCCTGTGAGGAGGATGGAACACGAGGGGTATTGGTGGAGGAAGATCACATTGGTGGTAGCATTGCGATTAGAATATCGAAAGTCTGAAACAACTGTAATGAACTTTGTGAACCACACTGCTTAAATAAAAATTAAAAATATAAATAAGTGATTTATAATCAAATTATCCTAACAAACCAAGTTTTCTTTGTTATATTGGTTGCTGTTTTTCTATTTCATGTACATTCTGCTTGATATCATATCTTTGAATATTTTTCTTTATTCACATTTTTATTCACAATTATCATGTGTTTTTATCCAATTTTCTGGAAATAGTTCTAGGTTTCATTTCTATGCTCTCGATAATTATTGAAATGTTAAGAACACAGTTTTATACACACATGAACTTCTCTGTTGTAAACAAAATCACTTCTAGACAGTTTCTCCCTCACCATCTCCACTCAGCTTCTGATTGTCGGTTTCTACAGTCCTGTCAACATATTTTAGCTAACATGCAACATTAGTCATGCTTTCCTTCACCATCAATGCCTGGCGTCTTGTATTTTCCCACATAATGTCATTGATTCTGAATGAGCGGCACATGGATTATAATGACACATATTATTCCTTAAGGAGAAAAGTGATCATATTTGAATACATAAAATCATCTTATAGATATTGTTCAGGCAATTATTTTTTGGTAAACATTGATCTAATTGAATGTGGAAATTATTCTCCATTTTATTGTCATGCCACTTAGGCTTTTAATCTTAACAGAACAGTTTATATTAATATTAAAATAGAGGCAGTCTTCTTGAATTCTTCAGAACTCCTCTAATTAACCACTTGTCCTACTTGAATCTGAATTTCAAACACCCCATTAATTATATGTTTCTATATTGTAGTACAAAATCTGCTTGACCCTCTCAGTCATTCCTAATTTATCCTTTTTATCTTGTGAATGTGGGTCTCTTCCTTGCCCTATTTATTCATTTTCAAACTTCACAAATAATTGTTCTTGACAATTTCTTGGACATAAGCATTTCATGTTGTTTGAAAGTATGTTTTCTCTTTTTAGATGTGAATTATTCAAAACTTGCAATTTTTATTAAAATAATATATTTAGTCTTGAATTCTATAATATTATTTTTAGATTAGTTTAACATTAGGTAAGTTTTTGTAATGTTTTCACAGATTTTCTGAAAAGAATTTTTATGGATAATTTTGTTAAATTATGTTCTGATAATATAATTTCAGGATTCATTTAAACATTCTTTGGATCAATATATTATCATTTTTCTAATTTTCTTTCCTCCTCACCTTCTTCTTGCTAAAATATTATGTTACAAGAACTACATAGGTACATTGTCTCTATTTTTTACAAAAATTACAACATATCCTACCGTTGACTCCTGATCCTTTTTTCATTTTTTATCAATTTATGTGTATTTACTGACTGCCCTATTATGTAAAATTTTGTTGATTATTTTATGATTATCAGAAATGGGTTTTCTAATTCATTAAAAATCACTTAAAATATTTCACTTAAAATATTATCATTTAAAATATTTCATTTTTTTAGATATCTAAGTATCTCAGTGTGACTTTAATTTATTTTGGTGAGTTGAGATAGTTTTTATTTAATGAAGTGTAGAAAGTCATGAGGAAAGAGAAAGAGATGAATATAAGTTCTAAAGGAATGAAGATTTTTATTTTTTATTTTTTTAAGTTCATTTATTCATTTATTTATTTTTGCTTTTTGGGTCATACCCGGCAATGATCAGGGGGTTACTCCTGGCTCTGCACTCAGGAATTACTCCTGGTGGTGCTTGGGGGACCAAACGGGATGCTGGTGATCAAACCCGGGCAGGCACAGGCCAGCCGCGTGCAAGGCAAACGCCCTACCCACTAGGCTATCACTCTGGTCCAGAATGAAGATTTTTAAAGAGTGAAAAAAGATAAGCACAGAAGATATGTATTCAAGAGAGAACATGGGCTTAAGTAAAAAGGTCTATGTGGTCTTTTATTCTTGAGGAAGATTTTATCAGTATAAAAATGTTTTTATAAATTAAATAGGGGTAATAAACTTGCCTTTCATGTTGCTGACTCCATTTGAACCCTGGAACTGTGGAAGTACCTGTAGCATCGTAAGAATGATCACGAGTACTATACCATCTATTAATCTATTATGCATATGTATAAATCCATATATATGTATATGCATCTATGTATATATGGCTTTCATATATAGTTTTTGTTTATGAAATATATGCATTATACATAAATATATGCATTGTGCGTATATATAACACACATATCTATGTACAATGTATATATGTATATATGTACACACAATGTACTAGTCAGTCCATATTTCAGTGTTTTAAATTGTTAAGACTAAAAACAATTTTATATTTTTCCATTTTAAGCACATCTTCCCTCAGATTCACAATTATCGTATGATATAATTGTTTTTGGAGAGTTTCATCTTTACATATATTTATTAGAAGTTTTAAAGAGGTGCAGCATAATTTTAAACGTGCAGATTCAGATGTTCATTAAGAAAATGTCTGAGGGTTGAGGCGATATCCAGCATCTCTGCTCCAGTTTCACATGGCTGGAACCATGATTTTTTTTTTTTTTTTTGGTCACACCCGGCGGCGCTCAGGGGTTACTCCTGGCTCTGCACTCAGGAATTACTCCTGGCGGTGCTCAGGGGACCATATGGGATGCCGGGATCGAACCCAGGCCGGCACAGGCCTGCCGCATGCAAGGCAAATGCCCTACCACTGGGCTATCGCTCCGGCCCCTGGAACCATGATTTGATGCACGATCCGCACTAGTGCTATGATCCCTGCACTACCAACAGTAGCGAAAAATCCTCAGGTCATAGTTTTGAACAACCTGGCTTTGTCAGTCAAGAATCATTTGGAGTGACCCTGGATTCCTTGCGTAGAAACGTTCTGAATTACAGTCATAGAAGTATTACATCTCATTGCTTTAAATTTCATCCACAGAGAATTCATTAGCCATATTTTCAATTTCTCTCTGTATTTTTATGTCTACGATATTTTCTCCAAACCATCTTTGTTTTTTTTATTATTCTTTCTCTGTTAACCTCTACTTCACATTACCATTTAGTGCTTAGTTTGAGCTGACTCTATTTTCCTTTTTGTTTTCCTTACAGTAGCTTCCTAATTTAATTTTATTATTACTTTTAGATGTTTCCTATTGCTTGCAGTTTAAATATGTTTTGTTCTTGATTAACTCAGTTCTATTATTTATAAAAAATTTAAGCATTAGCATTTATGATTTCTGAAATTTATATCACTAATTCTAAATGCTAGGAAAAAATATAATGCTCATGACTAATTTTCCTGTGATGTTTTATTTTGCTATTACAGTATTCCTCATTATTTTTCATCGTTTTTCTTTAGTTTTTTTAGTTCAGAGTTCAATGTTGAATTCAGAATTTTCTATTTGTTTCGATGCAATTTCTTTCCTTTTTCCATAGATTTGCCTTGGCTTATTGTTGATGTTTCAGTGGCACCGTGTTGAATAAAGGTAGGTGCTTACTGACAACTCAGAACTGATCTATTCTTTTGAATCATTTTAAAATATGTCTCCTCTAAGCCAATGGAAAGCTGACATTGAACTTAAAAGGCAGACATATGGTTCTTTTCCAGAAACAGACATGGAAGAGAAATACAAGGACACTAGTGGACTATGGTACTTTGATAGTGGGTATGGTGTGGTGTGGTAAAAATATTTTAAATACCGTGAAGAATTGCTGATTGAGGACATGAGCGATAGTTGAGCAGTTAGGCCATTTGCCTTGCAAGCTGTAGACCAGGGTTCCATCTCCAAAATCCCATATAGTACTCCCGAGCACTGCTAGGAGTAATTCCTGAGTGGAGAGGCAGGGGTATGCCCTGATCATCACTGGGTGTGACCCAAAAAGCAGAAAAAACTGTTAATTGAAAGAGTGAGTCATACAAGGGGTTGTATGAGAAGGATATTTGAGGATTCGAAAGCAGCTCCACAACATACTAAAGTCACAAGCCTTGACTTCACATTGAGAAATTATCTTCATACATAGAGGCCATTAAGCGGAATTAATTTGTTTTTAGGCTTCCTCTCCATTTTAAATAAAATGAAGTGATAAATTCCACAAAAGGCAATAACCTGTTTATTGCCATTCTATAATTAGTGCTTGGAATATAGTAGCAGCTCAAAAAATATCTGTTGAATGCATGAAAAAATAAATACACTACACTTTTATGTAAGCTAATTTTACCTCAAAATTAATATGAATAATTAAAATTGCTAAAGATTAAAAAGTTGTATATAATTGTACTTACTTTTCAGGTATGAAGAGATAAAAGTGACTCAGAAACAGTCTCACCTCCATGATTTAATCTAATTTTTTTTTTTTTTTAACTATGACGTTTATTTATAAAGAAATATCAGAATCAGAGCAGTAACATGTTAGAAACATACAAATTCCCCCACACTCCGCCCACCCACCCCAATACACACACATCATGGAGCAATAATCAAAGTAATAACACAGGAGAAAACCAAGACTTTTTTTGCTTAACATTTTTGTTGTTAATTAAGTTATAACTTAAAAAAATCCACAAATAGAGTGAAAATATTATTTAAGACACAAAGTTTACAGGTAAGTAAAGTTTACAGGTAAGTAAAGTAAGTTTGCCAGCTATCTTGAAATGAATACTTAGGCTGAGAAGGAAAAAAGAGACAGAGTTTATGCTGCTGATTTACTTTTATATTAATACAGGTAATTATATCCCATCACACTGGAAACATAAAATACCTTGTTACCAAATAAAAGTTGAACTTGAAAAAGATAACGACTGTGAGCAATGTGTTTTCACATTGTCAGTTGTCTCAGATCATAAGACAAATAGACTGGTGAAGGCTTGGAAAGGATAATACACACAGGCACAATGCCAGATGAGAATTCTCTGATTACTAGCAATTTTTGGGCACTGGGATCTGAAGACTCGCTTTATGAATAGGTTTACTTGATGAAAAGTTATTTTACATGATTAATTCAAAAGCAAAGTTATGAAATGCTAGAAACTAATTTTTATAATTACAAGCAAATATAGACTTCTACCATGTTCAACGGCATTATGAACAAACATCACACACTGTTATATGTAAATTAAAACTTAGATATGTAATAATCACTTAAATTGCACCTCAAATATACTTCTATTTATTTTTTTTTGTGGGGGCCTACATCTGGTGATGTTGAGGGCTTACTCTTGAAATCTATGCTCATGGATTATTCCTGAAATTATTTGGAGGACTCTACGTGGAGCCTAGGATTAAACCTAGGTTGGCCATGTGCAAAGCAAGTGCCTTTCCTATTTCTCAAGACCTTAAAATAAATTAATTCACACTGATCTGAAAATATATTAACTATAGAAATGATTTTAAGAAAATAAAATAGATTCAAAAATACTTGGGGAAAATAAATGATCATAAACTCTCACAACCCCATATTTTAAAATTGGTGATTGCAAAACTTAACTCCTAACAGGTAATCTTCAATAAATCAATATTTAACTAAACTTATTTTGAATAGAGTAAATATATTACGGCTAATGGGACAGGAATCTATTTATATAATTTATATAATATTCAATATCATTAATAATAATCCAATTTCATTAATTCTAGGACCATAAGCTGACTAATATTTCCTGAATTTTTTTAACACTAAGTGAAAATGGATAAAAAAAAATTTTATTAAAGAACAAGTATTGGTCAGATACCAGTATGGCTACCCCAGCCTTTTGGATGGGTTGTTTGAGTGAAGGATTGTTTTCCAGCCTTTTATTTTGAGCCTGTCTTTGCTCCGATTGTTCAGGTGTGTTTCTTGAAGGCAGCAGAATGTCGGATTCAATTTTGTGATCCATTTTGCCACTCTGTGTCTCTTAACTGGTGCATTTAGACCGTTGACATTGAGAGATATTATTGTCATGGGATTTTGTGCCATCTCTCTGTATAGGTTGGTTGTTCTTTTGGGTTTTGTCTCGTCTTAGAGTAGATCTTTCAGTCCTTCTTTTAAGGTTGGTTTTGATTTTACAAAGTTCCTAAGCTGTTGTTTATCCAAGAAGTTGTATATCTGTCCTTCAAATCTGAGTGAGAGTTTAGCTGGATAAAGAATTCTTGCTGAGGCGTTCATTTCATTAAGTTTTTTTACTATATCCCACCACTGCCTTCGGGCTTGGAGGGTGTCTTCTGAGAAGTCTGCTGAAAGTCGAATGGATGCTCCTTTGTACACAATTTCCTTCTTTGATCTTGCTGCCTGAAGAATTCTGTCTCTGTCTATGGCATCCATTACTTTGACTAGGATGTGTCTTGGGGTCTTTCTATTGGGGTCTCTTCTTGCTGGTATGCGTCGGGCTTCTTGGATCTGGATGCCTTCATCCTTTAACTCGGGGAACTTTTCAGCCAGGATGTTTTTAACTGTTTTAATTTCCTTGGGGTTACTTTCCTGTCCCTCTGGGACTCCGATGATTCTTATGTTGTTCCGCCTGGCTTCATCCCATTGTTCTCTGTTCCGTTGCTGATCCATTTTCCAATCTTTTTCCATCTTATGTAGTTCTCTGAGTGCTTTCTGCAGCTCATCTTCAGTCTCACTGATTCTCTCTTCCGCTGCTGTCATCCTACTGTTGAGAGCCCCGATTGTGTTTTTCATGTCATCTACTGAGTTTTTAAGTGATGATATTTCTCTTTGCATGGTTCTCATTTCTGCTCTCATTTCCTCCCGTAGTTTATTGACTGCCCTTTCGACTGCTTCGTTTATGTTCTCCTGTATTTTATTGGACATCTGCTCAATTTTTTCGTTGAGCTCCTTAAACATCCTACCAATTTCCTCTCTAATTTCATTGTCAGAGTGATCATGCATATCTGTATTCTTTTTTGATTCTTCACGGTCAATTCCTTCATCTGTTCTTCGAGCTGGGGATCTGCGTTGTTTTCCCATGGTGTTGCGGTGTTCAGGGATAGATTCCTCTAGTGTACTGTTTCTTTTTTCTTGAGGGTATTACCTACCCTTGGTGTTGAATTTCCTAGTTTTAGTAATAATAAGCGGCGCGTAGCGCCACCCGCCCGGCCAGCCGCACCCCTAGAGACTCTACCTAGGATGCAGGCAGGCGGGGTGAGAGTTCAAAATGACGGTTTACTTCGGTTCCGCTCGGACTTCTGGGGGTTGTAGTTCCACCTTCTGCCGAGACCTGGGGCTCTACCACAGCCCCAGGCGCCCGCCCGGCCAGCCGCGCACCCCAGAGACTCTACCTAGGATGCAGGCAGGCCGGGGTGAGAGTTCAAAATGACCTAATCTAATTTTTATCCCAAGCATCATGCACTTGACCCTGTAGCCTGCATCACTAGATTTAAGGTGTCAGCATTACTTTGAGCACAATAAAGTAAACTGGATCTTAAACTGATTTCTATGCTTCTTGTTCACTTTTGTGCCCTTGTGACATATGAGTTGTAGAGTCAGTATCAAATCTAGATTTGACTTCTGCCAAGATTTAGCCCTGTAGGGTATATCAATGAGTGTGTAGCAAGATGCATTATCAATTTTTTTTAGTCAGATTCTATCACCGTTTTAATAGTCTTCCTCTTTCAAAGTATATGAGGCAAGTTAAATACAAGCCACTTTTGAGAAGTATGGAGAATAGAACAGTAGGGGGAATAATTGATGTGATGGCTCTTAACCGAGAAACCATTTGTTTCAATTTTTTAACAAAAATCATTCTGATATTTTTATCCATAAGTTTAGTCAGTAAATGTTATTGACATTATTTTTCTGCTCTTATCAGTGTGACAAATATGATATTTTTTTAATATTTTACAAGTGGCACTACTTTCAGTGCCTTTTGTACAAGATTTAAGAGAAACTTTTTTCATTTATAAATTATTTTTTTTCTTGACAAATTTAGAGTTGTGTGACTAATAAGGATACAATGTTCATCCATTCATTTCTCCAGTCGCTTCACATCTGGTGTTCTTGTTATTCCACTTCAGTGAGATTCTTCCTCATCTAATTTTATTACAGTAGTTCATATGAGGATAGTTTGATTTAAAGTGGGATATAAGATGAAAAAAGTTACCCCTTAGTAGAGAAGTAAAAATCAGAACTTCCTGTTCTTTCTAAGGTGTTGAACTCTGATGAACTGTGTTTTCTATTTGATGAAAGGACTAAGGTAAACTAGAAACATCCTGAGTTTGCTTGATTATTTATTAAAGTATGAAAACCAAGAGTTTGGGTGTCTTGAATCCTGTATTGTAGGAAATATAAATTGTTTTTCTTTAGAGGTCACACAATTTGCCTGATTCTTTTCTGAAAATGTCAGTAAAATAATGCCTGTCTTGTAGAATTCTTATATGATGTTAACAGTGTAGGTATCGTTTCACAATATTCATTTGAATACATGTGTCTTCATCTTCTTTCTATTATAATATAATGACAAGTTTTGGGATGGGCCTGACTGGTTTCTATGAAAACCTATGAACTTTGTAAAACTCTACTGACAAAACTAACTCAGTGGTGATATGATAGCTCTTGTAGGGGCGGGCGATAGCCCAGCGGTAGGGCGTTTGCCTTACCGCTGTGCTGGCCGGTTTGATCCCGGCATCCCATATGGTCCCCTGAGCACCACCAGGAGTAATTCCTGAGTGCATAGCCAGGAGAAACCCCTGAGCATTGCCGGGTGTGACCCAATAAAAAAAAAAAAAGCTCTTGTAGGGACCTACAAAGGTTTTCAAAAACAAACCTTGGAATCCAGGGACATGGCTCTGTTGGAGGACATGTTTAGCTAACATGGGAGTTTTGTTGTTTTGCTCACTCCCAGCTTAATCTACTTATGTCAAGGTTCATTCTAATGAGATTTCTCTTCTATGTAAACACTGCTAGAGGGTGTGGCAGTTACAGAAGTCACCTTGATTGAATAACTTCTGACTTATACATCTACTAAGACGTCTATGTTTTCTAGATTGGGCACAGCTCCTCTTTATACCCACTGCACCCAACGTGGGACAGTTAGAATTTACCAGGAGACTACCACCCTGGCTACGCTGAGACTAAAGGTAGACTATAGGAAGGATCATACTAGTTTGCTCTAAGCAGGCGAGTATGACCCTTTCAGTACATGAGAACAAGATACTCAGAATCACCCTGGTGCAGATAATAATGACCTAGTGGGTACCATCTAGATTACATGAAGCTCATGAAGTTAAGATGTATTACTTTATATCAGCCCCCTCTCTCCAGTGTTTTACATAAGAAATAATCTCGGGATTAGTCCTTGGTGTAACCTTTGTTTATACCTATAATAGGGTGTGGCACTACACTCTGTTTAGGGTTCTTTGTTGGCATGACAACCTCCCGATTGGGTTACTTTGGTGTATATAAGGGGCTGACTTGAGGCCCCTTCACCTTTTGCCTTTTGGTTCCTCAGCCTTCAGCTTTTGGCTCCTGCGGCTTTTGGCTTTTGGCTTTTGGCCTTTTTCTTCCCCTGTGGGATCTCGCCTTGTGAGCGTTTATTCCCCTTGGAAGTTTTTACACGTGGTGGTCGCCATCTTGGCCTACACGTGGCTGGGGTTCTAGCCTGGAATCCTAAGCATCGGGTTTTTCCTTTTGCTGATTTGTATGCCTGAACCTGTGATAAGTAAAGCCTCTTAAAACCGCATCGGATTCCTGAGTGTTCATCCATTCCTCGCCGGCTTCCTCGGAGGTAGAAGACAACCTCTGTCCTGACAACTGTCGGGGACCCGCGGCGTTCCCCAACATGGCTCAATAGGAAAACACATGTTTTGTATGCATGAGAACACAAGCCCTGGTAGTAACCAAAATCCTGTTGCTGACCAGAATCAATTTAAGCAAAGATTAATTAAGAATTATGGTGAAAGCTAACTCAGAAATGTGAAGCTTTATAGCAAAAAATAAATTTTTGCTATGACTGGGGAAGATAAAATGGGTCAAGGATTTATCTTTTGGGTCATACCCAGTGTTGCTCACTAATTACTCCAGACTGTGCTCAGGGATTGCTCCCAGTGATATTGAGGAGCATATGATGTCAGAAATTGAACCTGGTCTCCAGCATGCAAATATGTGCACTAAATCTTTGAACTATCTAAAATTAGAATTCTTTGAGTGAATCATAACATCTAATCTTTCCCCCCAAAATGTTTGACAATTGATGACAGTTTACATAATGATTGAATTATAGTGAAGGTTCTAGATTTGTGCCATTAAGGGAGACCCCTGAGCACATAGATGGAAGTAGTTCCAGAGCACCACCTAATAAATTAAAATTAAACCCCTGTGGACTATAAACTCTAAGGTGTTTTCCATTTTGTCATTTGTGATAAGGAATACAGAAGTGGAGAATAGGATTATAGACATTTGATTTATTGATCAGTTATTATTTTTTATCAATTTGTATATATTATTTTAAGAACTGACTGCTAGTAAAGACATATACTTTGTCTTAAAGAGTATTTTACTCTAGAGAAAATTCATATTGACTAATAATAGCTAATATAGAAAATCTGAAAACTGGTTTGAGTAATTTCTCTAATTTTTTTTCCTATACTAATTATAGTACATTGCTTCTGTCTGTGAATTACACAAAATCTTCCCACTATAGCTCTATTTATTCTGACTAGCATAATGAAGGGAAAACAAAAAGGAAAAATAAGACATAAAGAGACATTCTCAAAGCTTCACCCAGTAACTTTCCCTCTTACATTTCAGTAGCATGTGCAAGAAAAGGTAATGAAAAAGTTGCTGAGTTGCATATTACCACCACTCTATCAAATCAATATTCTGTTCACAGAAATGGAAAAAATAAATAATAAAGCATTGCTTTTTGTAAAATTATTTTAGCTGGTGACCTACCTTCTCTTTCAGCTGGTGACCTACCAGGTGGCAAAATAAGAACAGAATAGAAAATTATGAAAAAGTTGAACTCAGTATGTCCCTTAGTGGGATCTATACCAAAAAGAGGTCATAGTTGAGATAGGAGACAACCAGCATAAGACACATTTTTTACTCTTAAATGAAAATGATACTATATTCAAGAAGCATTTCAATCCCATGCTTACAATTTTGCTGCTTTATTTAAGTAAAGAAAAGTTTCTAAACCACTAACAAGGAGATAAGATTTCTTGAAAGTGCTTTATAACAGTGCTCATGACATCCCTGTATCTTCTTCTCTCAATTATATTAAATGCTGTTACATTATTATTGAGCTGTAAGGAATCCCATCCTAGAGAGAACTGGGGTCTGAAATATCACAGACATAGATGGAGCTGCTATAGGCTCTCCCTTCCCAGTTGTGTGAGACCACTTTGCAGCTCCATGGTACGTCCGTATATTCAAAAACTAAGAGCTTCCACACTGCAGAGCCCAGTAAGCTCCTGTGTAGTATTTGATATGCCAAAAACAGTAACAACAATAGACCTCATTTCCATGACATGAGGGAGTGGTTATGAGGCTCTTCATGTTCCTGGAATGAGCAGAGGCCCATAGACTATATTTGCATGTGACAGGGACAAATGATGTTACTGGCCCCCGCTTGAGCAAATCAATGATCAACAGGATGGCAAGTGATACAAGTGATGTTTTTAAACAATCAAGATGTGTTTTAAAAATGTGTGTGCATATGAAAAATGAGTTTAAGGACTAAAGACAAAAGGTGAATGCCTTGCATGTGCCAGTTCAGCCTCCAGTCCCTTGAGTATTTCTGGGTTTACTCTGCTGGATCTAGCAATTCCTGGCAGTGCAGGATCAAAGCACCACTGCATCATCTCTGGGCCATTGATATGAACCTCCAGTCAGATTGGCCAGCATGAACAGCAGGCAGGTGCTCCGTGGTTTCCTTAGCACCGCTTGAGAGCAGTCTCATCTTAAGCAAACAAACAATAATTTATTTTAAAAAATGCTGGTTAGAGTTACTTAAGTCACTTCAATTAAAATTATATTAGGAAAGTCAGGCTTCTAAATATTATTTTATGGGGCTGGAAAACAGTGAACGTACTTGGAAATTCAATGTCATGTAGATAAATAAGATTGCTTTGAAAAAAATTGAAGGCTTAATTTATAGTTAAAATTGTATATGGCTGATATGCAGTGAACATTTTTAAAAATTTTAACACTGTGGATGAAAAAATTTCATAATACAGTTATATCAAGCATTTACTATTCCAACTCTAATATTCCCACTGCCAGTGATATTCCTTCTTCTACTGTGTTCAGTTTTCCAATTATTCCTCAAGATTGTCCATTATCAGGCTCAAAATAATTTATTTTATGTTGCTTGTTACAATAAAACAAAAAATAGAATTATCAAAATAGTTAAGAAAAAAATTGTGAAAATTGTTATATCTCCCAATGGTGTTAATTAAAGTCATTGAATATTTATTAAGTTGTTTATTTCTAGTTGAAACTTCTGTGTTATTTTTTGTTGTTTTTTTGAGCTCAGTTGGCATCTATGCTACTTTCCCATCTAATTTGCTGTGCTTCCACTCAGCTATTAGTATTGAGGAATTTGGAGTTGTTGCTCCAGAAGCCGCAGAATCTACAGAACTGGGGCAATTCTCAATCTTCACCCCTCCTGAAAAGGCCCAGGAGATTTCATTCCAAAGACCACTATATCTACTTGATGTGGAATCTGTGTCACATCAACATGACTTTGAATCTCCTCCTAAATAAGCTGTGAAATGTGAAGTTGAGTAGTTATTTCTACAATCACTATTTTAGAATTTTAGTATTTCAGAGATTCATGGTCAAGTTTTCACATATTTAAAGTACTGCTGGAAAAATACAAGGTGGCAAAATGTTTTCTAATTAATACGTACTCAGGTGCATGATAGTTTATGACGTAGTCTAAGAATGAAGTTTTTTTCTCATTTCAGATACCTAATATGAGACATTTGAATTCTAAAGGGATAGATTCATGTCATACCACTTTTTCGAAAATGAACGATAATATATTTGCCAAGTACAACCCACTTGTTTCTTTTTTTATTTTGCTGTATATTTTCTCAATTTTGATCCTAGTAAAATTACATTATTTTTAAGGACATTAATAAATGTGTTTCAATTATTTTCAGCTAATTATAACAGCAGAATGCTAACTATTTACTTCAAACATGATGCCAGATCATAGATGGAAGGGAAATGTGGTAGCACATGTTAAAATCCTGAGTGCCATCAAGTACAGCCGTTTGAGAATAACATCTGGATATGGAAAGAGTACTGTGAGGGTGTGAACTTATACAGAAAGGGAATAAATTGTCAGTCATTTTCTAAATATAGGAGTTCACAGGAAACATTATTTTAAAACATTGAAAAAGGAAAATGAAGCATATCACTCAGTAGGAAGATATTGACATGCCATCCATTTTAGACTATTTATAAACAGCCTAATATGCTCCCTTTCTTTGAGAAATTTCTCAGCTGTAATGCATTCTTCCTCTTAATCTTCAAGGTATTATCCATTTTTTAACCCTCCCACATCACACCGGGACATTTACCCCATTATAATCAATTTACCTATTCATTTTCATTGATTTATGTCTTTGCAATATCCCTGAAAATCCCTTCCCCAATTTACCTTATAGCATCTGAAAAGCAGTGATAGTGGACAGGGGAGACAGTTCAGCAGTTTAGGTATTTATCTTGTATGTGACTTACCCAGGATTGATCCGTGGAAATACATATGATTTCCTGAGCACTATCCATAATGATTCCTAGGCACAGAGTCAGGAATTATCCCTGAGCAAAGCCAGGTATAAGAGCAACCCACCTCCATGCTAAAAAGTTTTAAGCCAGCTAAAAATTCCAAACATATAAAGAAAATAGTGGCAACGTTACCGATAATTTATTTCCATAACTTTCCCAATTCCTAATAACCCTGAAGAAATCCCTATTAATGAATTAATGGAAATGATTATTCTGGTTTAGTTTTTAGTTTGTACATATACACTTATCTTTTCTCCAATCTCTACATTTTCATAATTCTCCCCAAAGGAAATTGTACTAAAATAGAAATAACATTGCAGCTACTGAGATCAAAGTTGACAATACCAAATAAAAGATAAAATAAAATGTTAATAATTCTACATTTTTAATAAAACAGATTAAAAATAAATGGTCTGGGTATTTGTGTTTGCTTGTTTCTGGGGGGCCACACAGGGCAGTGCTCAGGGCCTACTTGACACTGTACTATAATTCTAATCCCTAAAAGCAAAAGTTTTTAATGGAACATTGCATAGTCCAGGTACACATCAACGAATGTCTAATTATGTCCTTGAAACATTTGTCACATGTCATTCTATGTACCTATACATCCATTCCTCCTTTTTGATACCAGCTGTATATAATTCATGTTATAGTGTGTTATATAATTTATTTTATATAATTCATCTTATGCTAGTAGAGCTAGTAGAGTCCACTAGCATAAGATGAATTATAAAAAATAAATTGAATAACACACTATAACATGAATTATGTACAGCTGGTATCAAAAAGGAGGAATGAGACAGGACATATGGGGATGTTACTGGTGCCCGCTCGAGCAAATCGATGATGAACGGGAAGATAGTGATAGTGATAGTGAATTCATCTTATATTGTATTCCTAAACAAACCTATGAGTAATTTAGCTATTAAATTACAGGGTATAAAAGTTATTATACACTGGTGTTGGGTGACATGCCCTACTGAGCCTTAGGTTCCAGCTACACTTAGCTTATGCAAAGAGCTACTCCTTTCCTTTAGGGGATCTCCAGAGCAGACACAATGGGAGGTTGGGCAGAATTGGATTGATTTCATAATTTTATACAGCATGAAAATTATGAATCTTGCTTACCTCAGTTCTATACTCTTCCTATCCCCACAGGTCCCCGCATAGAACACACTTGTAGGTATTCCAAAAGTATTTGTCCATGTTGGATCGAGCATAATGTAATCAATTCTTAGTTCAAAGAGACATGCCAGTGTGCCACCGGGCAAACTGATGTATCTCTGATTCTAAAGATAATGCCAAAGTGATTTATTCTGATGGATTTTGTACCTTAGTGGGATCTAGAGTCTGGAATCAGCTGGCTATATATTCTTGGTAAGAAGTATTAATGCCATTCCCTACAAATTACATTATGAACTGCTTTCAGAGATTCAGTCCCTCCTCACTCTGCTAGGGAGATATCTCAGGGAGACGGCTCTGGAATTTGTGAAGCTTCAGCCATAGGGCCCACCTGAAGATCTGCATTTCAATAGGGTCATTTACCTGGTTTCATCTCTGGATAGCCCAGCCCAATATGGGCTTGGCTTGATGGTTTTGGCAGGCTTCTATCTATAAGTTAGGAAAAAGGGCTTTTGGTCGTTTGGCTTCTCTTCTTTTTCTGCCTTTTCTCTCCATTCTCTTCCCTGTTAGGGCTTAGCACGTGGTAGCAGCCATCTTGGCCTAGGATTCTAAATCTTCCCTTTCCGGGACTCAGCTAGGAACCTAAATCCAGGGTTTTCCTGTTACTGGATTGTATATCAGAACCTTTGAGAGCAACGCCTTTTGAAACTTTGCTGGATTCTCATATCTTTCTCCATTCACAGGCCACCGATCCCTGGAGCAAAAGAGGATCCACTATATACCCTGCTCCCTGAATTTGTCAGGGCACCCAGTAGATTATTTTTTTTCTAATTTTATAGATGAGAGTAAAACACTGACTTTGATGTGATCACTAACTTTTTATGTTTTTTCATTTTTTAGTGAAGCCTTAATATTGTCTCCTGCATTCCTTTTAAGAATGTTTCAATAGAATCTATAATTCAACAAAAAAGTCAATGTGTT
Organism: Cryptotis parvus; assembly: GCA_021461705.1. NCBI lineage: Eukaryota > Metazoa > Chordata > Mammalia > Eulipotyphla > Soricidae > Cryptotis > Cryptotis parvus. Next base: position 11,801 of record JAJIBD010024329.1, on the reverse strand, counting down.
ATCATATTTGTACATGTTTGAATCTAAAGTGAATATGCATCTGTCTAAAATGAATGCCAAAAAAATTTTACTGAATCCTCTATGAAATCTCAGGATCTGGAGATGAAGAGTATCTATTATTTGTCAGGAAAACTTTTCTATGAATTAAGTTTGTTATATATCCTTCTTCTGTATTGATGTAAGAAAGTATCACTATCACTATCACTATCTTCCCATTCATCATCAATTTGCTTGAGCGGGCTCCAGTAACATCTCCATATGTCCTGTCTCATGCTAGTAGAGCCCAAGGGCATCTGCTCACTCCAGGAACATAAAGAGCCTCAAACCACTATATTAGGTCATGGGAATGACCTAACATAATTATTACTGGTATTTGGCATATCAAATACGACACAGGCAGCTTGCTGGGCTTGCCGTGCAGTGGCATACTCTTGTAGTCACCTCTAAATACAGCATTTATTGATGAACCCATGCGAGCCGGGCTGTGATAGGCTCGTCTGCTGGGTGGAGTTCTGATGAAAGGGAGGTCAGATATGGAAAATGGCAGGCCTTATGGAGTGTGAGGGTCATCTGGCTTGTTGCGAGGCTCTGGTGGGGTGGTGGGCCAGGGCTAGTACCCACCATCCCTCTCAGGCATCTTGTGAGCAGCTGGGCACAGGGACAGCTGGTAGCAGTTCTGCCCCATGTCTGTGAGTCTCTGGATCAGCATACCTGGGCGGATTGAAAAAAAACTGCAGCAGTGTGGGTGTCAATGATCCGGGCTGTGATAGGCTCATCTGCTGGATGGAGTTCTGGGCTGGATGTAAGAAAGTAATAGAGTAAATTATAAAGTTATATGTATCATTAATTAGAAATGATTCTATTGAACATGGCACTTCTATTAATTATTGATTAGAAGCATAGAAGAGGCTCACAAGTTCTGTTGAGTGTTCTAGGGTCCTCTCCCAGCAATACATTGTTATACAGATGCATAATTCAGGGATAGGGCCAAAATTCCAATATTATTTTTTTCAGAAATAGAACAAAAAATAGAAAATATTGAACACAATGACTAACCAAAGTAATCTTGAAAAACAACAGTGATACCACATTCTCTGATACCCAATGATATTATAAAGCTATAGTTATTTAAACAGATATTATAAAGCTATAGTTATTTATATAGTATAATTATTATACTATATAAATATCAAGGGAAATGAATGAAAATTCAGAATTAAAGTCATATTAATTTGACAAAATCCTCAATTGTATTCAATTCTGAAAGCATAGTTTCTTAACTGTATTATATTAAATGAACTAAAAAAATATCCTGGAAAAATAATTGATAGTTACTTGTCTGTCATCTTAGTAACAGTATTTCATGACATGAAAGGTCTAGACAACAGAAACAACAGAACAAGTGGGACTAAATTTAATTATACCAAACTTAAAAATTATCTTAACAGCAAAGGAAGCAATGATGAGATAAAGTCAACTTTCCAAATGGGAAAAATATTTGCAAGTCGTATATTTAAAATTGGAGTGAATATACAAAACATATAAGGAACAGATACAACTCAAATTTTGAAATTCCAAACAAGCTGATTTAAAAACTGGGAGAGAAATTGAATAGATGCTTTAACAAGGAAGATAAATTGTCAAGAAATACGTGACAGTATGCTCAACAGCACTAATAATTATGAAAATATGATTACGAATCCTAGATGTCATTTCATATCTGTTGGAGTGAGTTATTAACAACTGAAAAAATCATGATATAAGAGTGAGTGAGAAAATGGAGGAATGGAGAAAACCTAATGCTCTAACAGTGTTGGGACTGCAGATCAGTATAGACACTATCAATAACATGGATGGAGTTTCCTCAATTTTTTTCCAAAAAACTAATATATGATTTAGTAATCCTACTACTTATCATGTATCAAATAAATAAAATCAGGTTATTGAAGATATAACTCAACTCCCACATTAATAGCAACATTACTAAAAGTAGTCAAGAAATAGTACATAAATACATAAATAGTACATAAGAGTAGTCAAGAAATAAACAGGTACATAAATAGCTGTGTATTTGGGGAGCAGGAATGTTGGAGGAAAAGAATATGGATTAAGGACATGTCTTGCAAGAAGCTGACCCTAGTTCCATCCCTGACTCCATATGGTCTCCTGAGCATCACCAGGCGCTGTCAAAGACTGCTAAGTATCACACTGAATATTCTCCAAGTACTGCAGGACTCAAGTAACACTGTGTGTTGTGCTGTGTGTGTTTGTGTGCATGGGTGAGAGACGAGAGAGAAAAGAAAGAGAGATGAGGCATCACTTGCTTTCATTTTATTGCTGCAAAACTATGGGAGGAAATTATTTGTAGAGAGTTGAATCTTCCAAGCAGTGCTCAGGAAGCCCAAGGCCTCTCCCACAATTCTCAGTCAAACCACCAAGTAGTTCAAGCAAACAATTGAGGATGCCCTGATCAGACCCTGTAGTACTGGGGGATTATTATCTGTACTACTTCAGTAATCCTGCTGGTGCCTTAACCACTGTACTTTTTCATAGCTTCAAGAAAAGCAATTTGAACAATTCCCCCTTTGAATGTAAAGTGAAGAAATTAATATAAATGAATTCAACAAGAAATGACTCTAGCAGAGTTTTTTTAAATAATTGCAATCACTACATGGGTATATATAAAGTAGATATTGATCAATTATAACTGGGCTTATAACTTTGAGGAATAAAAGAGTTAAAATCAGGGCTATAATAGAATAGTGAACTATAGAGATGTATCATTGACATGAGCTATAACAGCACATGGTAGCAAGCAATGCTTTTATTCACTGGGCAGAGAAAGCTATCAATCCAAGCTATCAATGGAAAAATACTATAATAAGCAAACAGATTTTGAGTATAAGGCGTATTGTAATAATAAAACTTATTGTCATACCACTTATTGTGATAAGTAATACATGAAAGATCATTTACAAAGTTTCAAGTTACTTTTCTATTAAATGAATAAATTTAGCATTCCAAATAGGGTGGGGAAAAAAAGCCCTGTATCTTTGAAAACTAAGATGATGGGAGAGTATTTTTTAAAACCCAATTATAATAAAAATTATAAACATATCGATTTCTCTGCAAATTTGATGAAACATTTTTTGCCAGAGAAATTAATGACATTAATCCAGAGAATATGTTGTGTCGCATGCAAGTGATAGACAAGACAATCAACAAATACTTGTATAGTTCAAAGAGGTTTCACTGATCTCTTCTTATAAAGACCAAAAAGAAAAAAAGAAAAAGAAAAGAAAACCAACTGTACTTTCCTGTTTCCAACATTACTGTTCATTTAGTTTTCAGAGTTTTCAAATGAAATATCTTCTTGGTTTTTGACTCTATGCATCCTTTGGCTTTAGAGATACTTATCTGATCTATGGAATTCTAATTAACTTTTTCTGGATCACTTGACATCCCGTTATTCATCGATTTGCATGCGGGCCCCAGTAATATTTCCAATTGATCCTATCACGTGCCAGTGTAGCCCAATGGCATCTGGTTACTTCAGGAATATGAAGAGTTCAAACCGGTTCATTCAGGGTCTTGACGAAGAAGTTTGACCATCTTGTAGGTGATCAGCCACATGATCTTTTGACATCACATAGGATCCAGTCAGTAATGCCTGTAGTCCAGTGGTCATCTCCAAAAACATTACATGTCCAGCCCATCTGATTTTCGATGCCTTGGTAAACGAGACAGCGACCTGACTGTCATGTCCTATCAACTAGAAGTTAGGTAATATCAATTCATATCACTTTGTATAGGTAAGAGTAAAAAAAAGCATTATGATAAAAGAGCAAAGTGCTTGCAACTATAACTCAAGCTAAGCTATTAAACAGAGTGAAAATAACCTGAGAACTTTAGTCAAAATATCTGAATACTGTGTTTGATATGAAATGATAATTATTACTACTGTGCTTCAAAGTTAAATTTAAGTTTCTATTATTTTGTTTAGAAGTTTTAAGAATTTTATTTAACAACACTGAGTTTGAGAATTTATAACTTAGAGGAATAAAGACAAACAAAAATACTTAATTACTAATATATTAAAATGTGCAGACTTTTCTCCTAAACTATAATGTGAAAAACTTTATATGTCTAGTGATTAGTTACCACCAGATAATAAGAAATTATTATGAATGAAAAGATTCAAGAATTTCAGTACTTTAATCATAAATTATTTGCATGGAAAATTAGGTAGATTGATAAATTAGAAGCAACATGAAGCACTAACTGAAAAAATGTACTTAGTACGTTAAAAATCTACTCTTCAGACTACCTATGGAAAATCTTTAGCAAGATTTTTATTTCATATCTTATTTTCCCCTGGTAAATGTGCTTTCTTGAAAATAGTTCAGTTGAATTTATCAACTCAGCTTCTTTCAAAATCTATCCCTTTCTTTCATCTACAATTGATTAGCTTTTTGAAATTTCTCAGTGTGGTATCTCTTGAAATTCTGGTTTCTTGGAACCCAGCAATTGCTCTTCTAGTTGAAACTCCTTCAGGGACCAAACTATATCCTCAGAAGGATGAAGTTTCAATTTTGACAAGACCATTACATCTTTTTCCTTTTCATTGTTCTAACACATTTTTTTGTGTATTTCAATGCCCTACATCCTGCTTTCATTTATATTTTATTATTTTTTCTTTCAAGCTAACCTGGTATTTCCTTTAATCCTAGAATAGAGTTTATGCAAAATTGTGTTGAACTAAATTGTTTATTTTATTATATTATTCGTCCTTAGCACATATATTTAGAACTTACATATACAAATATATTTTGCAACATATAAGCTATAATTTTACATATAGAATTTAAAGTTGTATATTTATGTTTTTACATTAGAACAAATAAAGTAAATTAGTTAAATGAGGCTCTTATACTTATAAATTTTGAAGTGTATTAGAAAGTGTTGGGTGGGCATGTTTTATAATTCATGTAAAGGAAATGGCAATAGATAATCAAAATAACAATATAGATAATATCCAGGTAAATACTAAATACTATGGGGAAACAATAGTATTTTTACACTTGATCACTTGTCATCCCGTTATTCATCGATTTGTTAGAGCGAGCACCAGTAATATTTTCATTTGACCCTATCACATGCCAGTGTACCCCAGTGGCATCTGGTTTGCTTCAGGAATACTAAGAGTCTCAAACCGTTTGTTCAGGGTCTTGGCGAAGTCTGACCATCTTGTAGGTGGGCGGCCACATGATCTTTTGACATCCCATGGGATCCAGTCAGTAATGGCTCTAGTCCAGCGGTTATCTCCAAATCACATTACATGTCCAGCCCGTCTGATTTTCGTTGCCTTGGCAAACGAGACATCGCCCCTGACTGGAATAGCTAAGGACATCAGAGCTCGAATTCCTTCTATCACTTGAGTGGCGTGATATTCCAAGCGTAGGTCTTTCGATTCCTCTTTGGGAGACCTGGATAGCATTCTCATCCTGCTTTCTTAGGGGCTCCAGGTCTCTGAGGCACTTGTTAATGCAGGGAGAAAGGTGGAGTTGAAGAGATATGCCCAGAGCCATAGGTTCTTTGTCTTTTATTATTATTATTATTATTATTATTATTATTATTATTGTTTGCTTTTTTTGTGTCACACCCGGAAATGCTCAGGGGTTTCTCCTGGCTCTGCACTCCAGGAATTACTCCTGGCGGTGCTCTGGGGACCATATGGGATGCCGGGATAGGACCCAGGCCGGTAAAGGCCGCTGCATGCAAAAGCAAACGCCCTACCCGCTGGGTTATCGCTCCGGCCCCAGGTTCTTTGTCTTGTTCCCCTATTTCTTCTATGCTTTTGAGGGCATTCCATGCTGCTCTCTTCCTCGTGCGCAGCTCAGGTTTTAGGTCATTCAATTTTTACAAGGGAAGAAAATATCATAGGTTGTCAAAGAGATAATGGAGTGTTTGATTTGATCTCAAAGAGAATGATTTATCTACTAAAAGTTTCTTTTGATATTGCCAATAGAATAGTTATTTGGAAACTATATTGATGACTCTAGGAAATGAATTAAACTGAAGAGAAATATACAAAGCATATTATCACAATAAAGATTCTACCATTCTTTTTCAAAAAATATATGTATCATGATAGTTTATTAGTGGATTATTTCTGCTTTTTTTTGTAACTTTTTTAGTATCGAGTTAAATACCATATTTTTGAACAACTTTGTAAATGTTCTCATTCTTTTTTTAATTTTTTTATTATACCACTGTGAGACATACAATTAAAAAGGTGTTCATAATTGGTTCTTGGTAGTACAGTATACCAGCACCCATCCCTCCACTAGTGCCGCATTTCCACCACCCAATGTACCCCACCCTCCTGCCCACCCCCCAGGCTGCCTCAATAGCAGGTACCTCAATATCCTCTCTTTCTCTCTCTGTCTCTCTCTGTCTCTGCATCTCTCTCCCTCTTCTTTTTTACACATTGTGGATAGCCCTGCAAATAATTTGAGTTTATCACTTAAGTCTCTTTTGTGTATATTCAATGGTGAGTTTTAATCTGCTATTACCATTTCCCACATTTACTAAAACACTGGAATCTATTTATATCCTATTAATGAATGCAGTCATTCTATATCTGTCCTTTTCCTTCTGACTAATTTCATTCAGCATGATGGTCTTCATGTCCCTCCATTTGCAGGAAAATTTCATAATTTCATCCTCTCTGACAGCTGCATAGTATTCCATAGTGTAGATGAACCACAGTTTCTTTAGCCAGTCCTCTGTTCTAGGGCATTTAGGTTGTTTCCAGGTTCAAGCTATAGTGAATAGTGCAGAGATGAATAAAGAGGGTACAGATAGTGTTTCTGCTATGTGTTTTTTTCGGTCTCTCGGGTATATTCCCAGGAGTGCTATTGCTGGATCAAATGGGAGCTCAATATCTAGTTATCAGAGAAATGCCCATATTGTTTTCCAAAAGGGCTGGACCAGTCGGCACTCCCACCAACAGTGGATGAGAGTCCCCTTTTCCCCATATCCACGCCAGCACCGGTTATTCTTGCTGTTTTGGATGTGTGCCAGTCTCTGTGGTGTGAGATGGTACCTCATTGTTGTTTTTGATTTGCATCTCCCTGATGATTAAAGATGAAGAGCACTTTTTCATATGCCTTTTGGCCATTCGAATTTCTTCTTTTTGGAAGCTTCTGTTCATTTCTTCTCCCCATTTATTGATGGGGTTGGCTGTTTTTTTCTTGTGGAGTGCTACCAGTGCCTGATATATCCCTGGATATTAACCCCTTATCAGATGGGTATTGGGTGAATATCCTTTCCCAGTCTGTGGATTGTCTTTGTATCTTGGTCACCATTTCTTTTGAGGTGCAGAAGCTTTTCAATTTTATATAATCCCATTTGTTTATCTTTTGCTTCCATTTTCTTGGTCAGTGGTGTGTCGTCTTTAAAAGATACTTTTAGTTTCGATGTTGTAGAGCGTTTCTCCTATGTTTGATTAGATGTACCTTATAGATTCATGTCTGATGTTAAGATCTATATTCCATTTTGATCTGACTTTTGTGCATGGTGTTAGAAGGAAGTCTAAGTTCATTTTTTACACGTAGCTGCCCAGTTTTCCCAGCACCATTTGTTGAAGAGGCTTTCTTTGCTCCACTTAATATTTTTTGCTCCTTTATCAAAGATTAAGTGGTTGTATATTTGAGAGTATGTTTCAGGATATTCAGTTTTATTCCATAGGTCTACGGGTCTGTCTCTATTTCAATACCACACTGTCTTAATTACAACTGCTCTGTAGTAGCGCTTGAGGTTGGGGAAAGTGATTCATCCCATCTTCATTTTCCCAAGGATTGCTTTAGCTATTCATGGGGTTTTATTATTCCATACAAATTTCAGGAGTGTTTGTTCAATTTCTTTGAAGAACATCATGGGTATCTTTATAGGGACCACATTGAATCTGTATAAAGCTCTAGGGAGTATTACCATTTTGATAATGTTAATCCTTCTAATCTATGAGCAGGGAATGTGTCTCCATTTCCTCAGGTCTTCTATTATTTCGTGAACTAATGTTTTGTAGATTTCTTTGTAGAGATCCTTTACATTCTTTGTCAAACTGATTCCTAGGTATTTGATTTTCTGCGGCACAATTGTGAATGGGATAGTTTCTTTAATGTCCCTTTCTTCTCTTTCGCTGTTTGCATATAGGAAGTCCATTGACTTTTGGGTATTGATTTTGTACCCTGCCACTCTACTATAGGAATGTATTATTTCTAGGAGCCTCTTGGTAGAGAGTTTCGGGTTTTCCAGGTACAATATCATGTCATCTGCAAATAGTGATAACTTGGCTTCTTCCCTTCCTATCCAGATGCCCTTAATGTCTTTTTTCTTCCCTGATTGCTATGGCGCCGTACTTCCAGTACTATATTGAATAGAAGTGGTGTGAGTGGGCAGCCTTGTCTTGTCCCTGATCTTAAGGAGAGAAGGCTTTCAGTTTTTCCCCCATTGAGAATGATGCAAGCTGTGGACTTGTAGTAGATAGCCTGGATTATCTTGAGGAAGGTTTCTTCAATCCCCATTTTATGGAGAGCTTTTATCATGAACGGGTGTTGAATCTTGTCAAATGCCTTTTCTGCATCTATTGATAATATCATATGGTCTTTATTTTTCTTTTTGTTGATATGATGTATTATGTTGATTGACTTGCGGATGTTGAACCATCCTTGCATTCCCAGGATGAATCCCACTTGGTCATGGTGTATAATCTTTTTGATGACTCTTTGGATTCTATTTGCTAGTATTTTGTTGAAGATCTTAGCATCTGTATTCATCAGGGAGATTGGTCTGTAGTTTTCCTTTTTTGTGACTTCTCTGTCTGTTTTGGGTTTCAGGGTGATATGTCCCTCGTAAAAGCTATTTGGCTGTGTTTCTGTTTCTTCAATTTGCCCGAAGAGCTTGAAAAGAATTGGGAGTAGGTCCTCTTTAAAGATTTTGTAGATTTCACTGGTGAATCCATCTGGACCTGGGCTTTTGTGTTTGGGGAGACTTTTGATTACCGATTCTATTTCCTCGATGGAGATAGGTTTGTTGAGGTATTCCAAATCTTCTTGTTGCAGACTTGGGAGACTATAGGAATTCAGGAATTTGTCCATTTCTTCTAGGTTCCTTGTTTCATGGCGTACAGGCTCTCATAGTAATCTCTGATGATCTTTTGAATTTCTGTGGTTTCTGTTGTGATGTCCCTGTTTTCATTTCTGATTCTATTTATTTGGGTTCTCTCTTTTCCTTTTCTTACAAGTCTTGCAAGTGGTTTGTCAATCTTGTTTATTTTTTCAAAGAACCAGCTTTTGGTTTCTGGATTGTTTTTTGACTTTCCATCTCATTGATTTCTGTTCTAAGTTTTATTATTTCTTTCTTACTGCTTGGGTTGGGCTCCTTTTGTTGATCACTTTCTAAGATCTTAAGTTGTGAAGTCAGACTGTTTATGTTGCCTTTTCTTCTTTTCTGATGAATGCTTGAAGAGCTATAAACTTGCCTCTTAACTCTGCTTTTGCTGTATCTCACAAGTTCTGGTAATTCGTGTCTTCAGTCTCATTTGTTTCCAGGAATCTTTGGATTTCCTCTTTGATTTCTTTTATGACTTGCTGGTTGTTCAGCAGTGAGCTGTTTATTTTCCAGGTACTTGGTATTGGTCTCCGTTTTTGTGTACAATTAACTCCTATTTTCAGTACATCATGGTCTGAAAAAATAGCTGGCACAATTTCTATCTTCTTGATTTTATGGAGGTATGATTTATGGCTCAGCATGTGATCTATTTTGGAGTATGTTCGATGTGCACTGGAGAAGAAAGTCTATTCATCTTTGTGGGGATGAAATGCCCTGAATATGTCTACCAGCCCACTTTCTTCCATCTCTTCTCTTAGGGCCAGTATTTCCTTGGTAAGTTTCAATCTTGTTGATCTATCCAGGGTTGATAAAGCAGTGTTGAGGTCTCCAACTACAATTGTGTTGCTGTCAATGTCTTCTTTGAAGTCTATTAGTAGTTGTTTTAGGTATTTTATTGGCCCCTCGTTGGGTGCATATATGTTTAATAGCGTGATTTCTTCCTGATATATGCATCCCTTGACTATTAAGAAGTGACCTTCACTGTCCCTTCTGACCTTATTCAGCCTCAAGTCTATGTTGTCGGATACCAGTATGGCCACCCCAGCCTTTTGGATGGGTTGTTTGAGTGAAGGAGAGTTTCCAGCCTTTTATTTTGAGCCTTTCTTTGCTCCGATTGTTCAGGTGTGTTTCTTGAAGGCAGCAGAATGTCGGATTCAATTTTTTGATCCATTTTGCCACTCTATGTCTCTTACCTGGTGCATTTAGACCATTGATATTTGAAAGATTATTGTCATGGGATTTTGTACCATCTTTCTGTGTAGGTTGGTTGTTCTTTTGGGTTGTGTCTCATCTTATAGTAGATCTTTCAGTCCTTCTTTTTAAGGTTGGTTTTGATTTTTCAAAGTTCCTAAGATGTTGTTTATCCAAGAAGTTGTATATCTGTCCTTCAAATCTGAGTGAGAGCTTCGCTGGATAAAGAATTCTTGCTGAGGCATTCATTTCATTAAGTTTTTTTTTATTATATCCCACCACTGCCTTTGGGCTTGGAGGGTGTCTTCTGAGAAGTCTGCTGAAAGTCGAATGGATGCTCCTTTGTATACAATTTACTTCTTTGATCCTGCTGCCTGAAGAATTATGTATCTGTCTATGGCATCCACTACGTTGACTAGGATGTGTCTTGGGGTCTTTCTATTGGGGTCTCTTCTTGCTGGTAAACGTCGGGCTTCTTGGATCTGGATGCCTTTGTCCTTTAATTTGGGGAACTTTTCAGCCAGGATGTTTTTAACTGTTTTAATTTCCTTGGGGTTACTTTCCTGTCTGTCTGGGACTCCTATGATTCTTATGTTGTTCTGCCTGGCTTCATCCCATTGTTCTCTGTTTCGTTGCTGATCCATTTTCCAGTCTTTTTCCATCTTACATAGTTCTCTGAGTGCTTTCTGCAGCTCATCTTCAGTCTCACTGATTCTCTCTTCTGCTGCTGTCATCTTACTGTTGAGAGCCCCTATTGTGTTTTTCATTTCATCTACTGAGTTTTTAAGCAATGATATTTCTATTTGCATGGTTCTCATTTCTGCTCTCATTTCCTCCCGTAATTTATTAACTGCCCTTTCAACTGCTTCGTTTATGTTTTCCTGTATTTTATTGGACATCTGCTCCATTTTTTCGTTGAACTCCTTAAACATCCTACCATTTTATTCTCTAATTTCATTGTCAAAGAGATCTTGCACATCTGTATTCCTTTTTGTGTCTTCAGGGTAGATTCCTTCATCTGTTCCTCGAGCTGGGGATCTGGCGTTGTTTCCCCTATGGTGTTGCTGAATTCAGGGATAGATTCCTCTAGTGTACCGTTTCTTTTTCTTGAGGGTATTACCTTCCCTTCGTGTTGAATTTTCTAGTTTTTGTATTAATAAGTGGCTGCATGAGCGGCCGCCCACTTGGCCAGCCCGCACCCCAGGTAGAATATCTGAGGGCAGATACAGGCCAGTGTGAGAGTTCAAAATGTCCGCCTTACTTCCGCTTCCGCTTGGACTTCTGGGGGTTGTAGTTCCACCTGCCGAGACCTGGGGCTCTACCATGTCCCAGGAGCCAGCCCGGCCCGCTGCACACCCCAGGAAGATTATCTGAGGCGGAGACAGGCCAGTGTGAGAGTTCAAAATATCCGTTTACTTCTGCTTCTGCTCGGACTT
>JAJIBD010024328.1:0-25866 GCA_021461705.1 Cryptotis parvus | reverse complement strand
GGCCACCCCTCACAGTCCTTGCGCGGGCCTTGCCAGGTCTGGGCTGAGCCTGGTGTGGGGTGTACAGCAGGAGGGTCCCTGGACAGGCGAGCTCAGGACCCCAGCCCCTCTGATTTGCTGGCCTGTGGCCTCGCCCTGTCCTATTGCTGTCCCTGGTGCCACTCATGGTCCCTCCACACCAGGGAGGCCCAGGAACCACGGCCACCCCCCACCCCAGGTGACCCAGGCCCACCCGCCCCTGTGACTATGGTCCTGAGAGGCCACTGTAGGAGTCTGGGACCCAGGGCCCGCCCAGCAGATTGGCACCTCCGCCTGAGCACCATCCCAGGAGCCCTGTCCCACTCGGAGGTGAAACCAATGAGGCGCAGGGGTGCAGGCTGGGGCCTCTGGGGCTCTGCCTCTGGTCAGGCCCGGCCCTGAGTCCCCTTAAAGGCTGCCAGGACCTAAAGCGGCTCACAGATCCCTGCTCTCCCCTGAGTACTGCCTTCCCAGCTCCCTGTCAGTGGGGACCCAGCTCGGCTGCTCTGGCCGGCCTCCCACCCCACTCGCAGCCACCATGCCAGTGCCCGAACGCGGGCAGCTCCCTTCAGGAGGCCAGCCTGGGCCGAGCTGGGCTGCAGGCTGAGGGCGGCTGCGGAGCCCAGCCTGGCAGTGCCAGCCCCTCCCCATGTGGCGGGCGCCGCAGCCTCGGTTCCGCAGAGGCCCAAGGTGGCGAGGCGGGCGGCCGCACAGGGCGATGGCAGTGCAGTCCTGGGACCCGGGGATGGGCCGCCGCGGTCCCGTCCTGGGTCCCGCATTCTGCTTTTCCATGCTGGCCCCTGCAGAGGGTCCGAGTCCGTGGGTGCGCGGGCCTCAGCGGCAAGTGGGTGCTTCGATCCCCGCCTCTCCCCACCCGAATGACAAGGAATTACCGGAGGAAGCAGGGGCGGGTGTGGGCCGGGAGCTCGCGGGGCCGGGATGTTTGTACTGGACGTCCCTGTCAGCCGCTTAGGGACCTGTCCTGCGGCCAGGCGGCCTCCTCTCCCCGGGCCCGAGCGCAGCCGCCCAGAAGGCGCAGGACGCGGCACTCCGGGCAGGGTCCGGGAGAGCTGCCCTGAGCCCCTCATCCCCGACGCCGCATCTGCGACGCCCCGTCCCTGGCCTCAGTCCTCGCGCCTCCTGTCCCCGCGCCCCGGTCCTCGCGTCCCCCACCCCCGCGACCCTCCCCTCGGCCCCGCGCTCCGGTTTTCGCGTCTCGGTCCCCGCGCCCCGTCCCTGCGCCCACCCCCGTGTGCGCGTCCCCATGCCCTGTCCCCATGTCTCTGTCCACGCACCCCTCGTCTCCGCGCCCTCTCCCCGCCCCGCATCTCTGTCCCGCGCCCCCGCCCCGCGTCCGCTCACCTCGCTCACGCTTGCCGCGGCCCGGGCGCACCGGGGACCCGCGCCGCGCTCAGAGCGCCCGTTCGGCGGAGCCACCATGGGCCGCGGAGGCCCGCGGCGCCGGGGCAGGGATCGGGGACCGCGCGGGTCGCGTCGCCGTCGCCGCCGCCGCCGCCGCCGCGGGCAGCGCGCTCGCTCGGGCCGGGCCGGGGCGCGCGCACTGGGGCGGACATCGCGCTCGCGGCGCGCATCCCACGGCGGGCGCGGCAGGGGGTGGCCGGGCGCGGGCTTCGGCGCGGCCTCGGCGCTGCGGGCGCGGGGCGGGGGCGCGGGGCCGGCTGGGCCGCCGCGCTCGGCCGCGGTGACAGGGCCCGGCGCGGGGCGGGCCGCGGGGATGAGGTCATGCGGAGCGAAAAGGGCCCTGACGTCACCTGCAGCCAATCAGCGCGCGCGGCTCGGGGCGGGTGACGTCAGCCGGAGTCGGCTGCGGGTGCAGATTAGAGGCGGCGGCGCGGGGGCGGGGTCCCGGCCGGCCAGCTGTCGCCCTCCGCCCTCTGCCTCGCCGTGCGCCCCGGCACCTCTTAAAAGAGGCCGCGGCGCGCGGCCCCGCGCCCGGACCCCGCCTCCAGGGAGCCCTCCCACGTGCGCCCCGCGTGCGCTCCGGACCCCAGCCTCCAGGCGCGCAGTGGCTGGGCCGGGCGGACGCGCCGAGCTCGACGCGCTTCTCCCGGCGAGGCTGAGCGCGAACAAAGCCCTACCTCGGCATCCTTTGCGCGGGCGCACCGCGCCGCAGAGCCGGGGCAGGGCCCCCGGGACCGGGCAGGCAGGACGCGGGAGGAAATGGAAGAATCAGAGATCACGCGGCTGCCGCCGGCCGCGCCGGGTCTCTCGCCCCGGGCAGGACTGTCCCCACTGCCCGCGGCCCTGGACGCGCCCACCCGACCCTGCCCGGGTCGGTGCGCTCCCGCCCCGACGGCGGCCGAGGGGAGGGATTCACCGGCCACCGCCCTGCAGACCAGGGAAGCAGCGCCGGAACCAAATCCGGCAGTCGGACGTCCTGCCGGTGCTGGGCGCGGGACCAAGGCAAGGCGGTGGACGGACCCCAGACACCCCGGAGGTGCCATGTTCAGGTGGTCCCACACAGGGGAGCGGGCGCGGGTGGGGGCAGGGGACTCGGGACACGCTTTTGCGTGTGTGCCCGACACTGTGGACCCGAGGAGCCCCTGCCAGCCTCCGGAGATGAGTGTTTGGGCACAGCGAGAGGGGACGGTCCACTCGTCCCCCAGCCACAGCACCCGCGAGAGGGCTTTGACCAGCTCCTTTCTCCGCACAGCGGCGGGGACCCCCTGGGGGCGGCCCTGGGGCGGTCCCTGCAGGAAGGTGAGTGGGTGAAGACCCAGGACCCGGAGCCGGGTGCTAGACGCAGCGTCCAGCGCTCGGCGTTTCCAGGCGCTGCGCCTGTGGGCGGAGGACGCTGCTCGCCCGCTCCCTGGCGTCCGATGTGGGCTCTGCAGCGGGGACGGAGGGGCGGGGCGCGGGGCTCTGGGAGGGACCCCAGGGAGCCCGTGCGGGGCAGCAGGGAAGGACTTGTCTCTTTCCTGCCTGGCTGGACTCGGGAGGTTGGCTTGGAGGTGGGCCCTGCGCGGGGAAGACTGTCCGGCCAGCGGTGGGCTGGGGATGCTGGCCGTTGCGCTTGTACTCACCCGGTGGGACGCTGGGGACGGGGACCCAGGCTGAGGCAGGCGAGACCCCAGGGGTCGTGAGTAGGCCTGAGTGTTGCTAACGTTGGAGGAGGGTGCCCAGCGGGCCGGAGTGGGCGTCCCTGCTGGCCAGCACGTCCTCTGGTTTGCTCTGAGAACTTGCCCTGGGTGGGAGGCCGCGAGTCCAGGAGTGCGGGGTGGGGGCCTGGCCCAGATACGTGTTGGCACCTGGATCGTTTCTTTCTCTTCTAGCTTATATTTCGGGGGTGGCCCTGGGGTCTCGCGGCGCCGGGCGGGTGGCCCCTGCAGGCGCGCGTGGACCCTCGCAGGGTGCTCCGAGGGCTCTGCGGTTCCCGAGGGGCCGGATCTGCCCGTTCTGGTTCTCGGGTTTTCGGGGAGGGGGCAGAAGTCGGTGCGTGTGTGTTGCCCACTGCACCGGGCTGGCAGTGCCAGAACCTGCGGAGGCGCAGTGCCCGCGGGGCATGCAGGACCTCGTGGGCATCGCGGTCTCCCTCGGATCGCACCTGCTGGGACTCGGCGGCCTGGGCCCCGTCCTTCACTCTCCGCAGGCCACCGAGGCCACGCTGGGCTTGCGGGGGAGTGACAGGGCCCAGCAGACTAGGCCCACCTGGTCCAGGGGTTGAACCGGCTGAGCGCGCTTGGGGCGGGGCTGAGGCGCGGCCTGGGGCGGGTCCTAGGCACGGTAGAGGCGGATACAGGGGCGGGGCCTAGAACGGACACGGGCGGGGCCTAGGGCGGGGACCTCGCGCGTGAGAGGCGGGGTTGAGGGCGGAGCTGAGTGCCATGGGGCAGGTCCGAGAGCAGACAGGGGCGGGGCTGAGGGCGGGGCTTAGTGCGGAAAGGGGCGGGGCTGGGACTGAGTCTACTTCTGGCCCTGGAACCTGTGTGTGTGGGGGGTTCGCGCTTTGGTTCTGGAAGGGGGCTCAGCGGGAGAGCCTGGACCTGCACGCGCCACCAAAGAGAAAAGGAAAAAACAAACACATTTTTGTCATTTTGTCTTGCTTTGGGGTGGCGCTTGGTCTGTGCTCAGGGCTGACTCCTGACTGCCCTCAGGGACAGTAGTACAGTGGATAGGGTGGTCTTGAGGCGCGGCGACTGGGGTCCATGCCCCTCACTCAATATGGTCTCAATATAGTCCCACGACCGCCGCCAGAGTTATCTCTGGGCGCAGAGCCAGAAATAAGCCCTGGGCACCGCGGCGTGTGGTGGGCCAGAAAGATAAATGAAAAGAAATTCTGATTTTGTTTTTGGGTCCTACCTGGCGATGCTCTGGGGTTAGTCCTGCTGATACTGGGGATGCCGAGTTCCAAACCCGGGTTGACTGTAACTCAACAGTCGCTCAAACACAATAACAATAATAGCAATGATAATATGATAATAATAATAACCAGAAAATATTTAAAAGTAATTTTTTGGGCTGGAGAGACAAGACACTTTAGCCCTCAGGTTCCCTCCCGAGCCTCCTGGCGTGGCTTCCAGCACCGAGCCGGGGAACAGCACTGCAGGGTCCAGCTCCCAGTAGATCATTATGGGCTGATGTTTGGATCCTGGAGGCGGTGCAGGGGCTAAGGCACGTGCGCTCTCAGCAGCCTCACCCCTGCACCGCAGGGCCTGGCATGGGCCCTGGGTCTCCAGACCCACGTGTGGGAGACCTCAAAGATTTTCTTTCATTTCCTGGGTTTCCTCTCTGTGCTTCAGTTGGGACAGTCTCTAAGTCCTGAGCTTAGTTCTGTGGTGGAGCCGGCTGGGGAGTCCCTGGGTTTAGGCCCTGGCGGATGTGCGTTTTCCTTCCACTTCCGGGGCAGAACCTACTCATCCTTGCAACTATGTTTTTTTTTTTCTTTTTTGGGCCACACCTGGCAATGCTCGGGGTTGCTTCTGGCTCTGCACTCAGGAATTACTCCTGGTGGTGCTCAGGGGACCGTATGGGATGCCGAGGACCGAACCCAGGTCGGCCGCGTGCAAGGCCAACGCCCTCCCCGCTGTGCTGTCGCTCAGCCCCTTTCCCTTTTCTATTCTTTTGTCACTCCTACACCTAAGCACCTGTTGATGTGCTTTCCATCGTCGAAGTTTTGCCTAGTGTAGGATTTCATAAATGCAATTGTGCTGGTGTTTTTTTTCTTTTTGGGTCACACCGGCAATGGTCAGGGGTTACTCCTGACTCTTCGCTCAGGAATTACTCATGGCAGTGCTCAGGGGACCGTATGGGATGCTGGGGATTGAATCCGGGTCGGCCGCATGCAAGGCCAACACCCTCCCCGCTGTGCTGTCGCTCTGGCCCTAATTGCGCTAGTTTTTTTCTCTCCCAGCACCTGTGTCTAGTAAACATCTACGTACTGTGAATTCCTGTTTATTCCCAGAATGATACCATTGTATTGACGTTCTACAATTTATCCTGCTCTCTAGTTACTGACATTAAGGGTGCTACTTTCTGGAGCTGTTAGCGTAAAGGCGACATCAACATTTGTGTTTGGGTTCTGTGTAGTTAGTGTTTTTATTCCTCTTGGACACAGAAGCGGGACTGCCAGGTCATAGGCCGTTTCACTCTACTTTTTTGACTTTTTGGGTCCCACCCAGCATTGCTCAGGGTTTCCTCCTGGCTCTGCACTCAGGAATGGCTCCTGGCGGTGCTCGGGAGACCCTATGGGATACCGGGAATCAACACTGTCCGCCGCGTGCAAGGCAAACGCTCTACCCACCCACTGCTCCGCTCCGGCCCCACAGCTATTTTTTTTCATTCTGTTTGCTCGCATTTTCCTTTATTTCAGGGAACGTCTGATGGCGGTTCTGTTGCAGCTGCGATCTGCAGCCCTGGACAGGGCCCTCTGTCCCTCTCCTTGGCCACTGCCTCCTTCCTCTGCCCCCACCAGCCTCCTGGTTCTTTGGGGCTGTGCCTACGCCTGTATCTGGAGCGCTGCGCGGCAATCGGGCGCCCTCTGGTGTGCACAGCCGGGAGTGCGCCCTGCACCGTCAGCCAGTTAAGGGGCTTGGGTGTTTCCCATCAGCTCTGTGCCCACCGTCCAGATGATGGACAGCAGCCCTCCTGCAAAATATGTCAGATGAGGCTATCCAGTCTGCATGGTGAGCACAGGACCGGTGAGGGAGCTTTTTGTTCCATGTGGTGGGCTTCTGCATAGCCAGCCCAGTGATCCACTGACACTGACATGTTATACATGGATGTGTCATGGCTGTCGTATTTGCATGGATGCTCAGGCGCTCCATAGGGCAAGTGCCGTTTGAGCAGCACCCAGAGACTTAGGAAACCATCCTTCTCTTCCAATTACTGCTGCGTCTGGGCCTGCAAGACAGGACAGGATGAGGTGACGGCCACATTCTATCTACTGCACTACACATGGTCCCCTGAGCCTCTCCATGAGCAAGGAATCATCTCTGAGCAGAGCCAGGAGGGAGTCCTGAGCACAGAGTTGGGAGTGAGCCTGAGCACAGAGCCAGGGAGTCAGCCCCTGAGCACAAAGCCGGAGTCAGTCCTGAGCACAGAGCCGGGAGTCAGCCCTGAGCACAGAGCTGGGAGTCAGCCCTGAGCAGGGAGCCAGCCCTGAGCATGGAGCCAGCCCTGAGCACTTAGCCGGGAGTCAGCCCTGAGCACTGAGCCGGGGAGTCAGTCCTGAGCTGGGAGCCAGCCCTGAGCACAGAGCTGGGGAGTCAGCCCTGAGCCGGAGGTCAGCCCTGAGCACTGGGGCCGGGGGGGGCCAGCCCCGAGGCACTGAGCCGGGGAGTCAGCCCTGAGCACTGAGCCGGGAGCCAGCCCCAAGCACTGAGCCAGGAGCCAGCCCCGAGCACTGAGCCGGGAGCCAGCCCTGGTATGGCCCTGGCAGCACAGCCCTGTGCAGTTGGCTCCCCCTGCCATGCTGACATGCAAACTCTCAGCCCCTGGATTCCTGAGGCGAGTCCAGGAGCCGCAGTCTTCATCTCAGGCATCACTCGGGGCCCCACATACACAGCAGCTTGGAAATCAACGTTGAGCAGCAGTGACCATGTGAAGGCCAGACACATCAGCGGGGCAGGAAGGCATAGGGCTTCTGTCCTCAGGTTAGGACATTCCTTGCTGCTCAGAATCTGAAGAAGCTCCTCTCCTTTTTGCCGCATGTCCCCCGCATGTGTGACTGTCCCCTCCCCCATCTGTGTAGCTGCCCCCATGTCTGTCTCCCTCACTGTTCTCTTGCACCTCTCCGGCCTTCGGGACGCTGGAGGCTGGGCAGCTGCTCGGACTGGGCGGGAATGAGTGAAGGGACAAAGGCCCGAGCAGGGGAAGGGACGCACTCCAGGTCAGTCTGTACCTGGACACGCCTGCAGGGAAGGGCGCACCACAGGTCAGTCTGTACCTGGACACGCCTGCAGGGAAGGACACACCGCAGGTCAGTCTGTACCGGGCACGCCTGCAGGGAAGGGCGCACCACAGGTCAGTCTGTACCCGGGCACGCCTGCAGGGAAGGACACACCGCAGGTCAGTCTGTACCCGGGCACGCCTGCAGGGGAAGGGACGCACCGCAGGTCAGTCTGTACCCGGCACGCCTGCAGGGAAGGACGCACACCGCAGGTCAGTCTGTACCCAGGCACGCCTGCAGGGAAGGGACGCACCCCAGGTCAGTCTGTACCGGGACACGCCTGCAGGGAAGGGCGCACCGCAGGTCAGTCTGTACCGGGCACGCCTGCAGGGAAGGGCGCACCCGCAGGTCAGTCTGTACCGGGCGCGCCTGCAGGGAAGGGCGCACCGCAGGTCAGTCTGTACCCGGCACGCCTGCAGGGAAGGACTCACCACAGGTCAGTCTGTACCCGGGCACGCCTGCAGGGAAGGACACACCGTAGGTCAGTCTGTACCGGGCACGCCTGCAGGGAAGGACGCACCCGCAGGTCAGTCTGTACCCAGGCACGCCTGCAGGGAAGGACACACCGCAGGTCAGTCTGTACCCGGGCACGCCTGCAGGGAAGGACGCACCGCAGGTCAGTCTGTACCTGGCACGCCTGCAGGGAAGGACGCACCACAGGTCAGTCTGTACCGCGGCACGCCCTGCAGGGAAGGACACACCGCAGGTCAGTCTGTACCGGGCACGCCTGCAGGGAAGGGACGCACCACAGGTCAGTCTGTACCCGGGCACACCTGCAGGGAAGGACACACCCCCAGGTCAGTCTGTACCCGGGCGCGCCTGCAGGGAAGGACGCACCCGCAGGTCAGTCTGTACCTGGCACGCCTGCAGGGAAGGACGCACCGCAGGTCAGTCTGTACCCGGGCACGCCTGCAGGGAAGGACGCACCGCAGGTCAGTCTGTACCTGGACACGCCTGCAGGGAAGGACACACCGCAGGTCAGTCTGTACCCGGACACGCCTGCAGGGAGCACGCCTGCAGGGAAGGACGCACCCCAGGTCAGTCTGTACCCGGGCACACCTGCAGGGAAGGACACACCCACAGGTCAGTCTGTACCCGGGCGCGCCTGCAGGGAAGGACGCACCCGCAGGTCAGTCTGTACCGGGCACGCCTGCAGGGAAGGACGCACTGCAGGTCAGTCTGTACCGGGCACGCCAGCAGGGAAGGACACACCGCAGGTCAGTCTGTACCGGGCACGCCTGCAGGGAAGGGCGCACCACAGGTCAGTCTGTACCCGGGCACGCCTGCAGGGAAGGACTCACCGCAGGTCAGTCTGTACCGGGCGCCTGCAGGGAAGGACGCACCCGCAGGTCAGTCTGTACCGGCACGCCTGCAGGGAAGGACGCACCCGCTGGTCAGTCTGTACCGGGCACGCCAGCAGGGAAGGGACATACCGCAGGTCAGTCTGTACCGGGCACGCCTGCAGGGAAGGACTCACCGCAGGTCAGTCTGTACCCGGGCACGCCTGCAGGGAAGGACGCACCCACTGGTCAGTCTGTACCCGGGCACGCCTGCAGGGAAGGACGCACCGCAGGTCAGTCTGTACCGGGCATGCCAGCAGGGAAGGACGCACCGCAGGTCAGTCTGTACCCGGGCATGCCTGCCCCCTTAGTCACTCTGCCAGTAGCTGGGCAGAGCTGTGCTGACCACAGAAAGGACGGGCACCCCTCGAGTGGGTCTGAGAGAAAGGGGGACTTCATGCTCCATGAAGGGCAGGCCCCTGGGATGCTTCATGTGTCTTTCAGTCAGCCCTGTAGGACCGATGACCAGAGCACTTCAGGGTCTGGACGACACCCTAGGAACAGGGAAGCCCAGGTGGAGAGCTGTTGAGGTGGTGTGGAGGGGCTGAGTGAGGGCTGGGTAGGAGTGGGGGCTGTGGGCTGAGACTCAGGGTGTCACACAAGGGACTCAGTATCTCACATGCAGGGACTCTTGTACCCCCCTTGGGAGTCTCAGGGGGTTCCCTTTTCTCGTCCCCACCCCTCCCCTCCCAGTTTTTGGGTACTTTTAAAACTTTTGTTTAAACAAGTTGTTTCAAATGTTCCATATTCCAACACCAGTCCCACCACCAGTGTGTCCTGACCTCCACCGAAACCTCTAGTTTTCCACCCCTACCCCAAGCCTGCTCCCCTAGCAGGCACTGATCAATGTGCTCGTGTGGCTTTACTGAAATGTAATGGTGGCGCTAAAGTCATGTCCTTTCTGCTGAGCTGTCTGCATTCTTGCTTTCACTTATCGACCTTAATGAACTTAGTGGGCTTCTGCTCAATTCTCATTCATTTGTTTATTTATCTATTAATCTTGAAAGAATTGGTAAGGACTCAGGTAACTGGGTTCTCTGGTGACTGGGAACTCATAACTGGTGACACCCGGTTGAATGTTGACTCAGGTAATTAGACACCAGGGGTGAGTGAGGACACAGCCTAGTGGTGACTCCTGAAATGGTGGCATTATGTCCTGGGGTGTGGGTGAGAAAGGACGAAGGCACCTGTGTATCGAATGTGGAATCTGGTAGTGGGTACTGAGGTGTAAGTGCAGACTAAGGTCACTGGAGATCGGTGTGAGTTTGGAGTAGGGTGAGTGAGGTCTCGGGCTTTTGGGACTCAAGTGAGTGTGGACTCAGATGAGTGTAATTAAGTTGAATGTAGTTTTGGGTAAATTGGGATGCCAGAGAGTGGGGCAGTGTGTGTATTTGGAGCCCGGTTGTGCGGGGACTTCTTTTTTTTTTTTTTTGCTTTTTGGGTCACACCTGGCAATGCTCAGGGGTTTCTCCTGGCTCTGCACTCAGGAATCACTCCCGGCGGTGCTTGGGGGACCATATGGGATACCGGGATCGAACCGGGCCGACATGAACCGGCTGCATGCAAGGCAAACGCCCTACCCGCTGAGCTATGGCTCCGCCCCGGGGGACTTCTTTACGGGGATTCTAAGGGATGTGTGAGTGCTCTGGTAACTGGGGACCTGGGTGATTCTGCAGTCAGTTAATTGTGGACTCTGGTGACTGGGGACTCAGGCAAGTGGGGCTGGATGATTGTGGACTAAGCGTCTGTGGACCTATGGGTCAATACAGTTTCACACCTTTGTGAACTGAGGAAATGTCTCAAGAGTGGCCATCTCTTGAGTGTGGAGTTAGGATGGAAGAATTATTGAGTAGTACTAAGGTTGGGTTGGTGAATCGGGTGAACATGGACTTTGGTGTGGATTCAGTGTAATGTATAGTCAGGTGGATTGGGACTTTGGGGGCTTGGGGACTTAGGGTCAATGTGGGGGTTGTGTTGTGCTTAGGGTCAGCTTCAGGGCTTATGGTCAATTTTAGGGTCAGGGTCAAGAGCAGAGTCAGGGTCAAGGATTTTTAATCAGCAGTTAGACTCAGGGTCATGGTTTAGGTCAGGATCATGGTTAGTGTCTAGGGTTTAGGATCAGGGTCTGTGCTTAGTGTCAGGGTTTAGGGTCAGTGTTGGGTTCGGGGTCAGCCTCTTCATCAGTGTTTAAGATCAGAATCACGTTTTGGGATTAGTCTAGGGTTTAGGTCTGGTTTAATGTTTAGCGTCAGGGTTTAAGGTCAGGGTTCAGGGTTTAGGTCCAGGGTTTAGGGTCAGCATTTAGAATTCGTGACATGGTTTATGGTCACAGTGAGATCAGGGTCAAGGTCTATGTTTAGCGTCAAACATTTTTAGGGTCAGGCTGTTTAGGGACAGGCATTGGGTTTAGAGTCATTGTTTCAGGTCAGTCTAGATTTTTATGGTCAGGAACTTCAGTTTAGGTAGGAACTTCCGTTTAAGGGGAGAGCAGCTTTTAGGATAGGGACATGGTCCATTGTTAAGGGCCAGCATAAAGGGCTGAGGTCTAGGGTTAGGGTAGATAGAGGCTTTAGGCTTAGATTCAGGGTCATGGTCTTGTCACTTGTCACTTGTCTTCCCGTTCACCAATTTGCTTGACTGGGTGTCAGTAAAATCTCCATTGGGAATTAAGTCCTTTATTGTTACTGTTTATGGCATATCGAATATACCACGGGTAGCTTGCCAGGCTCTGCCATGGCTCTGGTCATCCTCGGGGCCCCTAACTTCCTATGGCAGTCAACTGTTCAGGGACCACGGGACAGAGCCCAGGGTGTAGACGAGCCTGTCTCCTTGTGTCACCTGCATCCAGGCACAGCAGCCACACCATCAACCTCCAGGGTCACAAGCTGCATGGTCCAAGATACAGATTCAGGGTCTAGGGTCAGTCTTTGTCTGGAATTAATGATCAGGGATATAGTCCAGGATTTCATTCAGGGTTTTGGATCCATGTGTACAGGTATTATTCAGGTTCTATTTTTTATTGTCAAGATAAAATTTGCAGATATTTTATTAAGAACAAAGGTTTTCCATTGTATTTCAAGTCCCTACCAGCCAGAAAGATAATATAAATCTGTACCTCTGGTAAGCCAGTAATAAGTTTGGTAAAAATTCTTCCATGTTTTGTCAATTTAAAATTACTATAATTTAGATGCATTCAATGATACAATACCAGAAATGTCAGCCTCGAAGCAGAAGACTGAGGCTTAAGAAAACACAAATACAAGGACTCTTTGAGTGCAATTTATAATGACTATGAATCAAATTTGTGTTAAGTTTCAAAATGGTCACATTAGACTGTACTTGCAAAATATCATCTATACTACCTCTTTAAATGATCCGAGTGTTCCCTAGAATGTTGTAGCTTACTTTGGAGCACTCCTACTTACATACTTCATGCTGTTTCTGCCCCCATTGCAAAGAATTGATGCTTCTATTTAAAGATTTGGAATGCCTAAATGACAGATGTTTCCCCATTACTCTTTATATATGAAGTCCTAAGTTATAAGACATTTCAGTCAATTATCAAAGAGAATGTTCTGCTCAGATTATCCATTAAGAATGACTTAAATTAGCCAAATAACTTTAAAGTATAAGTATATTAGTTAAGAGACTTAGAATTTTATTATGTTAAGTTATGTTAAGTCCAAATATTCTGCTGCATCTTGGCCCAAGGAGTAGTTTTATCTCTTTCTGATGAGGAAATCCAGTGATTGACTAATAAATTTTAAAGTACATATAATACACATGTCCATTCATCTATGAATAAAGTCAAATATTTACATGGAATGTTGACTGACTTATAAAACTATTTTAAAATGATGAGATTTTAATCTATTTTAAGAATAGCCCATTTGGTCACTTCTCACTTGTCACTCGTCCTCCCGTTGTTCATTGATTTGCTAGAGCGGGCACCAGTAACATCTCCATACTAAGTGACACTGCTGAATTTCGTGCTGAATTTTACATAAGATTGCTAAGCTACCTTTTACCGCTAATTTTTTCTAGTGATGCGGAGGGAAAGGCAGGTGTTCTGGGAGGCCAAAGCTATTCCTTTCTTCAGTTTCTTTGCACTTTGCTCATATTGTATATCACCAACTTTCCATTTGTTTTACTAATACCTCTGTTTCTTTTTCTACTTTTCCTATGGTTTCCCTTCTAATTGTAATGATTCTACAGCTGATAAGACCAAGTAACAAAGGGACCACACAGAATCGGGTTTGGGTGCCCCTTTTCTGTGGGCCTCTCAATTCTAATTGTTGTTTCTTCCATTTTTAGGAAACCAACATTCCTTGTTGAAAAGCTTCCTTTTTGTTTTACTCCTGATGGGTGCATGCGTGATCTTAGCATTCGAGGGACTCCCTCTCTTCTGAGCCAGTGCAGCACTATGAACACATCCCTGATGGACAAATACCTAGAACCCACCTTTTCCCATAGGGAGCCTCCCTGGGAGCCATGCTCTGTATTTTGAGACCCTGAATCCTCCTGAGCAGCTTAGGCGAACAATTACACGACAAAGCATATTTTCTCATATTGCTGTTGCTTATGCACAGTGGCCTGCTTGGCTTTGTTTCCATGTGCAGTCCAAGGGCTGAGCACAAAGTGGAGGACCCCATTAGCATTTGGGCAGTGCCAGTGTTTTGCAGTGTGTGTACCTGTATTCACCCTGAGCATGGTTACTCTTAGTGGATACCTTCCTGGAGTACTTAACACTTTCTGAATGTGAGTTTGCGAATTCTGTGACTTTTCCTGTGCCTTAAGTAATGGTTGAGAGAGGAAGTCTCATGTGTGGGAGGCAAAGGATACTGAACTTGGGTACCTGGGAAGCCCATGTTCTCAGGGCATTAGTGAATCACTGAGAAGTTTTATTCATCACGACACTCTAGGATAGGTAGTTACTAAAATTAGTGCTCAGAGTGTACACTGTCAGTAACAGATGTGATGACTTTATTTCTTTATTTATTTTCCCTGTCCATTTTCTTGTCAACTTTTACTGAACACAGATATTTTTATTAGATTCCGTTATAAGTTATCTGTCAAGCCTGTGGTCTGAGTGTGGACATAGCAGTTACTGTGGAGCTTAATTTGGCAATCCAGAAACTGGAAAAGCAATGAAACAGCCTCAGCTGGTTTCTGTTCTTTTTTTTTTTTTTTTTTTGCTTTTTGGGTCACACCTAGCAATGCTCAGGGGTTACTCCTGGCTCTGCACTCAGGAAGTACTCCTGGCGGTGCTCAGGGGACCATATGGGATGCCGGGGATCGAACCCGGGCCAGCACAGGCCGGCCGCATGCAAGACAAATGCCCTACCCGCTGGGCTATTGCTCCGGCCCATCAGCTGGTTTCTATTCTGACCCCAGGACTGCCTTGTGAACATGTTCATTTCTCTTATGATCCCCATGGACCTCTATTCTAGACCTTATTGGAGAAGCTGGGCTTTATTCCTACACTGTGTGGATGTGTCAATGTTTTGTGGTGTGGGGTGCCTTTGCAGGGCGTTTTACCATCATCAGATGTTGTCAGGTGTTTTTTTTAAAGTTTTATTAACAGATTGCCTGTGGTTGTTCAGTGAGCTGAAACCTCCCACTCACCATTGCAGGGTGTGTTTTAAGGGAGTCCTATAAAAGACTACAACATCTGTGCCCGCATCTTTGTTAGTTCACCGATTTTTCTCTTGTCCTGTTTAATCTATTGATGGGATTTTATGCTTGATGGAGTTACTTCTTTTGCCATGCTCTCAGTCATTGTTAAAATGAAAATGATGTAGTGTTTCTGTGAGACTCACAGACATGGGGCAGAGCTGCTACTGGCTCTCCCTGTGCCCAACCACTCACGAGGTGCCCAGGAGGGATGGCAGGTTCTAGCCCTGGCCTGCCACCCCCGCAGAGCCTCGCAACAAGCCAGACGATCCCCCACTCCATGAGGGCCTCCATTTTCCACATCCGGACTTCCCTCTCGTCAGAACTCCACCCAGCAGACCAGCCTTTCACAGCCCGGCTCATCTAGATCCACCCTGCATCAGTCTTTTTTTAAATCCGGCTCAGGTATGCTGATCCAGAGACTCACAGACATGGGGCAGAGCTGCTACTGGCTCTCCCTGCGCCCATCCACTCACGAGGTGCCCTGGAGGGATGGTGTTTTCTAGCCCTGGCCTGCCACCCCTGCAGAGCCTTGCAACAAGCCAGATGACCACCCCCCACACTCTATGAGGACCTCCATTTTCCACATCCGGACTTCCCTCTCGTCAGAACTCCACCCAGCAGACCAGCCTATCACATTTCGGCTCGTGCGGCCCACAAGGCCCCGCGGCTCATCAATAAATGCTGGATTTAGAGATGACTACAAGAGTATGCTACTGCACGGCAGAGCCTGGCAAGCTACCCGTGTCGTATTTGATATGCCAGATACCAGTAACAATTATAGACCTCATTCCCATGACCTGATGGAATGGTTTGAGGCTCTTTATGTTCCTGGAGCAGGAAGGTACCCTTGGGCTCTACTAGCATGAGACAGGACATATGGAGATGTTACTGGTGTCCGCTCGAGCCAATCGATGATGAATGGGAAGACAGTGATACAGTGATCTTGGGGTCACACCCCGCAATGCTCAGGGACTATTCCTGCCTCTGCACTCAAGAATTATTCCTGGCGGTGCTCAGGGGACCATATGGGATGCCAGGGATCAAACCGGGTTGGCGCGTGCAAGCCAAACACCCTACCCACTGGGCTATCACTCCGGCCTTTTTGCTCATTTTTTTTTTTTTTGCTTTTCTTTTGGGGGGTCACACTCGGCGACGCTCAGGGGTTACTCCTGGCTCTGCACTCAGGAATTACTCCTAGCGGTGCTCAGGGGACCATATGGGATGCCGGGGATCGAACCCGGGCGGAACAGGCCAGCCGCGTGCAAGGCAAATGCCTTACCCGCTGGGCTATCGCTCCGGCCCTTTTGCTCATTTTTAAACAAAGTCAGCAGTGTTAACTTGTACAAACGTTCGGTATTCAACCTTGTCTCACCACCACTGCAGCTTCCCACTGCCATTATTTACTTATTTCCTCCCTGTCACAGACCTCCAATCATTTATTTTTATATTGCTTGTTAAGGTAATTTGCTAAAAATAATTAAGAAATGTTTTCTGGGGCCGGAGCAATAGCACAGCGAGTAGGGCATTTGCCTTGCACACAGCTGACCCCAGTTCGACCCCGGCCATTCCATATAGTCCCCTGAGCACCGCGCGGGAATAACCCCCCCTAAGCACTGCTGGGTGTAACACAAAAAAGCAAAAAAGCAAAACAGCTTTCTTAGTAGAAAGTTGGATATTTTTCAACCTCCACACTCCTTGCCATCTCTGGTCCTCGCTGTTTTCTGGAGTTCTCCCTGACAAGCTTCTTTCCAGTCAGCCACTCCAGTTGGGCTGCAAAACACAAAGGCCGAGAGCCCCCAAACTCACCATGGCTGCGGGTCAGTGCGGCCAGCCCTCTCGATCCGCAGCTCTCTCAGAGTGTTTGCCCTGGCCTGGCTCTCAGGCTGTGAGTTCCCTGGGTCGCCTGGGCCTGCTGGGAGTGTGCGACTGGCCCCAGCTTCGTCTTGGCTCTGCAGAGTGGACA
This sequence comes from Cryptotis parvus, assembly GCA_021461705.1. Lineage (NCBI taxonomy): Eukaryota > Metazoa > Chordata > Mammalia > Eulipotyphla > Soricidae > Cryptotis > Cryptotis parvus. The sequence continues at coordinate 9,461 of JAJIBD010024328.1, read as the reverse complement.
ACCGTGACCAGATGTCCCCCTGGGCCAGGCAGGGCAGGCTGCACACACACACACACACACACACACACACACACACACACGAGAAGGTTTCCAGGAAAATGCTTTATTGAGTCCTGGAAGGACAGCATGAGGGCGGCTGATCAGCGCCAGGTGCTGCAGCCCGTCCCTGCCCCCCCCCCCCGGGGCTGCTCAGGGTCACAAGGGAGGAGGAGGGGCCTGGGGCAGGGTCAGTGCTAGGACTGGGCATAGTGGGGTAGGCCAGGAGGGCGCGGAGCCAGTTAGGCGTAGCAGGTGTGGGGGGGGCCTGGAAACCACTGGGGGTCAGACGTCCCTGCACGTCTTTGCAAAGGTCCGAGAGAAATGTGCATCCTTGGCCAGGGAGGAAGTGGGGTCAAGGTGCTGGGAGTGGATGAACAGGCCGGTTCCTGGGTTGTCAGGGACAGGCAGAGGAGTCCTGGGTTAGAGCAGGACCCTTGAGGCTTGGACCAGCTTTGACACGTGAGAACAGAAAGTCAGATCTTGCACTGGCAGCAAACGGGCACACAGCAGCAGGACTGGGAACAGCAGGGTTTGCAGCCACAGGACTGGGAACAGCAGGGCTTGCAGCCACAGGACTGGGAACAGCAGGGCTTGCAGCCACAGGACTGGGAACAGCAGGGCTTGCAGCCACAGGACTGGGAACAGCAGGGCTTGCGCAGCAGGCACACAGCAGGTAGACTGGCAACAGCCACAGCGGGCCTGCAGCAGCTGGACTGGCAACAAGCAGGGCTCACAGCAGGTAGACTGGCAACAGCCACAGGAGCCACAGCCTGAAGAGCAGCAGGGCTTACAGCAACTGGACTGACAACAGCCACAGGAGCCACAGCCTGAAGAGCAGCAGGGCTTACAGCAGCTGGACTGACAACAGCCACAGGAGCCACAGCCCCCTTGCAGCCCCCACACGAGCCACAGCCCCCTTGCAGCCCCCACACGAGCCACAGCCACCCTTGCAGCCCCCACACGAGCCACAGCCACCCTTGCAGCTCCCACAGGAGCCACAGCCCCCTTGCAGCCCCCACAGGAGCCACAGCCCCCTTGCAGCCCCCACACGAGCCACAGCCCCCTTGCAGCCCCCACACGAGCCACAGCCCCCTTGCAGCCCCCACACGAGCCACAGCCCCCTTGCAGCCCCCCACAAGAGCCACAGCCCCCACACGAGCCACAGCCTGAGCAGGAGCAGGCGGGCACGCAGCAGCACACGGGCTTGCAGCAGCACACGGGCACACAGCAGCTGGAGCCACAGCCCCCACAGCTGGAGCCACAGCCTCCGGAACAGCCACAGCAGCTCATGGTTCTGGTGAGGTGGAGGAGGTCAGAGGTGCAGGAGTGAGGAGGAGAGAGGAGGGTGAGTGAGGGAGAGTCCTGGGGGCGGGGCCTTATATCCCCACAGGTCAGCTGAGGTGCAAGGCTGGTCTCCTTCCTCTTCCTGCTGGGCACGTGGCTTCCTGCTGTGCCTGTTTGGGGCCTTTCTCCACACTTCCCTCCTGCCACCTGGTGTGTGTCATCAGCTGCTTGACTCGTGCTCAGAACCCCCAGGTGCAGTGACTGGACCCCTGTGCGTGTTCTTGGAGGATGGAGTATTTCTCCCTTGGAGAACGGCCTGTGGGAGCTCAGTCCTGTCTGTCAGGAGATTGAGCCTTGCTTCCTCCTCTCTCCGTCGGCGTGACTTTGTTGCTGTTGGATGCTCCTTGCCTTCTGCCAGGTATGGTCCTGGTATCCCTGGGAACTGGCTGAGCCACTGGCCATCAGGGCTGAGACCCCATTGGACACAAGACAATGCCACTGTGGTTTTCTTGTATTTTGTGGCTCCCATGACCCTACTCGCCTTGATTCTCATCTGCTTAAAACTGAGCAGCTTTAAAGAAACTGTGGTACATCTACAGAATGGAATACTATGCAGCTCTCAGGAAAAATGAAGTCATGAAATTTACCTGGAAATGGATGGACATGGAGATTATCATGCTGAGTGAAATCAGTCAGAAGGAAAAGGACAGATACAGAATGACTGCATTCATTCTTCAGATATAAATATATACCAGTATTCTACTAATTGTGGGGAATGGTAATGCCAGACTAGAATATATATAAAGGAATTTGTATGATAAACCCTAAATGTCTGTAGGGCAAACTGCAATGTGTAAGAAGAGAGAGAGAGAGAGAGAGAGAGAGAGAGAGAGAGAGAAGGAAAGAGTGCTGCTGAAAGAATGGCCCCTTGCCCACAGAACACAAAGACAGGAACCAGAGGTAACTGATAAAATGCAGGTAACTGATAAAATGATGGCTCAACCGAAAGTAACTGATAAAATGATAGTTCGACAAGCGCACAGCAGGAAGGGCCTTAAGCAAATAATTCCAGGGGAGGGCTACAAGGCAAACATTCCCGAGAGGTCGGCGTCTGATGTCCCCCTCTGTATTTGGTACGATACCTGACTGGTGGGTGATGGTTACCTGGTGCAGAGTGATTGGCTGCCTTGGCGCAGACCTTGATGTAATATTTTAAACCTATTGGATAGTTATGCGCGGGCTTTTCTGTAGCGCGGGAATTATTCCTTAAAAGATCGTCCCTGGAAGGGCTCGGGGCTCTTAGCCACTGACCGTTTAGGGTCATGCTATGAGCCCGAGTATACTCGCTTATTAATAAAACCCTTGCTTTTGCATAGGACTTGGTCTCTCAGAGTTTTCCTTGGTAGGTGCGGCGTTCCAAGGCTCCCATCAGTCACCCCATCGGGTGGCCAACCCCTTACATTTGGGGGACTCGTCCGGGATCCGGGAGCCAAGGACCCCACCTGCCTCGAGCACCCTGACAAGACCATCCTGGGTAAGTGGACGTCCTAAGTCTGATTCTGGATGCCGGCTTCTGTAGTGACTGTCGGATCGGAGGGTCGGTAGGGGCGTGAGCCTCGCCCCACTCTCTCCCCCGACTGTGGTGGATAGACGTGTCCTAAAACCACAGGTCACAGCCCTGGGGGACGCCCCAGTGGTGGTGGGAGATCCGGGGATACCCGGACTTCTCCGTCTGGCGGGAGGAAGGTGCTGCAGCGTCCTCCCAGGTCTGGCGGGAGGAAAACGGTACCGTTTCCTCCCAGGTCTGGCGGGAGAAAAGCAGTGTCTTTCCTCCCAGGTCTGGCGGGAGGAAAACGGTTTCGTTTCCTCCCAGGTCTGGCGGGAGGAAATCGGTGTCTTTCCTCCCAGGTCTGGCGGGAGAAAACAGTGTCGTTTCCTCCCAGGTCTGGCGGGAGAAAAGCAGTGTCTTTCCTCCCAGGTCTGGCGGGAGGAGAGCAGTGTCTTTCCTCCCAGGTCTGGCGGGAGGAAAACGGTTTCGTTTCCTCCCATGTCTGGCGGGGAGGAAATCGGTGTCTTTCCTCCCAGGTCTGGCGGGAGGAAAAGGGTTTCGTTTCCTCCCAGGTCTGGCGGGAGAAAAGCGGTGTCTTTCCTCCCAGGTTGTTAGTGAAACTGTCAGGTTTTTACCAAGCTCAAATCAACCCCCTAGACCCTTGCCTCTGTCGTGTCTGTGGAAAACTCATTTAGGTGTGTTATTGTAGTTCAGTGTTCTTCTGTCTCTTCTGACTTTCTTACTGTACCCTGAATTTCTCTCTCCTGCCTCACTGGCCATGGGGCAGACTCCTTCTACTCCTCTTTCTCTGACCTTTTATTCAGCAGAATGGCCGACTCCGTCTGGGGGAAGGAAACACGAACGCCTCCTTCCTCCTTCCAAGTCGAGAGTGAGAAAAGTCCGGGTTCGAGTCCCGGCCTCAGGGGTGAGTCCTGAGAAGACCTAGGTTTGTAACCCAGAAACAGCAGGTTGGCGCCCAACACCGAGAATTCTCTTGAGCTCATCACAGCAGTCTAAGAAAACCTGTTCGAACAAAAATTCCAAATCCGGATTGGAGAGTGGTGAGTGTGGGGTGAGTCTGAGTGAAAGGAGGGACCGGTCCGCTTGATTGAAGAGAGAGTGTGAAACTGTGTGAAGTAATCTCTGTCCTATTTGTAATTGTGACCTGTGTATGTTTGGTTATTGACATCATGTACCCCAAGGAATTGCATTTCTCTCCCCTTCCCGCCTCACATAAGCTACCAGTGAGGTATTTTGGCTACTGCAGCAGAACATTGCAGTGAGTGGCTGCGAGGAGTTCCACCAGAAGAAGATAATCAGTGAAAATCTGCAAAGAAGGTATGCTGCTCCCTCGGAAATCTCTAGGGGGAACAGGGGAGGAATGTTATAACCTCTGTGTGAGTGAGTGTGTGTATATGAGCACCCTGGGGGCTGGCGTGAGTCTGTGGCTCCACGACCTGTACCCTAAGGTCCCACAAAGGTTCTGGAGCCCGAGTGGGCTGTCTGCTAGGAAGAACATATGGTCTATGGTGGCGCTGACCTAGTGGTCGGCCGCAAGTCACAACTGCTGAGTCCACTACGGCTAAGTTCTTCACCAGTAGAAAAGCAACTGAATGGTCTCTGTAAATCGGTACCCTCTCCTTTGTCTGTCTCGCGTCACCTGTGGAGCTTGCATGGGAGGAATGGGAGGAAACTCACTAGTGAAAGATTCTAGGAGACCATATTTCAGCAGTCCTTTTCCCTTTCTCCCCTTACTAGTGAGAGAAATGGCTAGAGCACACCTGGAGGTCAATTAAAACGTAAACAAGGTCTCTAGCAGCTTTTGCCCCAGGCAAAGAAAAAAAAAAGGGTAAAAGGCTAGGAAGAAAAACCTCTCACCAAGACAGAAAGGCAGAATCTAGTAAGAGATGCAGCAAACATCAGCAAGGCCACAGAAGGTAGCAAGCAAGCAAGACAGAACTTTTCTTCTCCCGATCTCTTGAAAGCCCATGGCAGGTTAGGTCCAGCTCCACACACAGGTTGTGGTCATGGTGGATGCCCGGGAGGGCCCCAGGGACGCCTGTAGTAATGCAGAGATCACTGATCAAGAGGTCCACAGCATGATAATTCTCTGAATTAGTGGCCAGCATGTGAGGGGTTAGAGTCCCCTCTGGAGTGGCCAGTATGGGAGGGGTTAGAGTCCCCCTTGGGTTGCTTGTTAAAACAGTGAACCTCCAAAGCGTCTTAAGGATCTTTGTAATAACACGTGGCCTGAGTATATATCTAACATCCAGGCCTTCATGGTATTGTACCAAGCTTTGCAAAAGAAAAGAAAAATGTCAGATTTGCTGTACGTGTGTCTTGGAATTAAAGGAACCAGAACAGGACCCCACACCAACTGCCCAGGCAGGGAACAGAGACTGGTGCAGCTGAAAAACTGGACAAGGCGAGGTCCAAACCGGTGGAGCAGGGCTATTTGCCCTGGGGGACTGCCCTTCCTTTCTCAGTCTCTCAGTTTCCTCTACCCTTCCAAAAGGGTCAAATCATAACTAAAGATCAATCAATCAACTGTATATGTATGTGTGTGCGTGTGTGGTGGCCATCAATTGTTTGCAGTTGTCTTGTCTGTGTGAAAGCGTTAAAGTGCTAAATGAAACCAATTTGAAATCAATAGCAAATTGCTGAGCCAGGGATAGGCAATGTGTTCCAAACTGAGTGTTGAACAGGAGAAATTGACATGTTCAATCTAAATCTTATGGTAAAAAGTTAAAAGGTCTAATTGTAAAACCTTTTAAGTGTTCCTGATCCCTGAAATTCTCTCTGCTCCCGAACTTGTGCTGTTTAAAAAGGGTGGGAGCTAGAGCCAGAGTCAGCAAAAAAGATAAAAACTTTGTAAGATAGTGCAGAGCTTTACCTCATAAGTTTTGGTTAAATTCTAATGAGAAATTAGGCCGTTTTTGAAAATTAACTAAGGTACAAGAACTGTTGCAATTAAATCAAAAAAGGTCTTGTGTTTCATGAAAAATTGGTAGTTCAAATGTTTCTTTTTATGTTGGTACATATTCGTTTTATTTCTGCAATAGGGTAATCACCTCAGCCTGATAAATCTGGTAGAATTCCAGAGTAGCCCTTGCTGGAGAAAAAAAAAAAAAGGTGAATCTCTTTAACATTCAAGGAGCTAAGAATGTTCGTTTAAATTTTTGTGGTTTCTAAACATGAAAAATTAAAAGAACTGTAAAAAGTAAATGACAGCGATCAGTTTTTCTTTTTCAGACTTTGTTTTTAGTCTGCCCGGTATGTGCTATTATTGAGATAGTCTTAATACATGTGAGCTTTGCCAACAGGTATCAACCTAGTCTTTACCTTGAAAGTCTTAGTTATTCACAAGTGTGAAATCTTTATTGTTACTAGGTAGTAATCTTTTGGGTATTTTAACTTTGCATTGTTTGTGATCCCAAAAACTGGAATTCTGAAAATAAAATTTTAAATGTTTTCTGGATAATTTCTAATATAAAGCGAACCTTTGCCAAGCATAAATTTAAAAGAACTTTGTGAGTGTGTCAGCCTCTTGAATATGTATGGAACTGATTTAATGTTTTAAAAGTAGTTTTTGCTATGCTAGATGAAATAATAATTAGCAACCTGTTTCCAAATTTGGGAGATTAATTTGTATTGAGCTCTGTAAAATAAGGGAAGCTAATACCTTTTAGGGTGTAACTATAAGAAGTCTAGATAATGCATTTTAAGTAACAGAAAGATAATGAATGGAGATGTCTGTGGGAAAAAGAAAGGAATTCTGTTAAAGTGAAGGCTTGTTTTTACAGGAAAGTTACAGGACAGAATGAATGTAAAGAAATGTGTAGAAGGTCGGAGAATGTTGAGTAAACAAACTATGAAACTCTTTTCTGAAGAATTGTTCTAGTACCTTTTTGGTAAGATCTATGGAAAAGACATTAGACAAACGGTATGGACTCCTGTTACAGTGCTCCTAAAAATTAGTAATTAGGGTTTTGACATAAAATTAAATAAGTCACACAGGATACTGTTAAACTGTATGCTCTATTTCAACAGGACTTTATGCTTCTTTTAAGCAGTTCCAACAGCAAATTGGTGTATTGCACTTCGTAGAGTAAAATGTAATATATGCTTTTCTCTCTTTACACCTTCAGTATGTTTTTAATGGTTTACGGCACTGTGTTGGTTTGCATAAACTCAAACACAATATTTCCTCTCTGTAATAGGGCCTAGCCCTCTTGCAGACAGGAAAGGGGCAGTATGGGACCCCAAGGCCCTCTTCCAGGGAAAATAGAAGTCAAAGGGATTGGTCTAAATGACAGAAGCATGTAGTTAACAGGTACAGCTGCAAGTACCCTACAAACCTCAGGGGAGACCCTAGAGGCAGGCCGGCTGAAGGAAGAACCGAAAATCATCTCTGCTGTGAAGAACAAGGAATCTGCCAATCTGTGGTGACTGACAACTGCCTGGGCCATGCAACAAGGACAGCTGCTGCAGAAGGGAATGGCTTCAGCCCCAAAGAGGGGTGTTGTCACACTCTGCTCAACCCAGTGGAAGAGGCCCGAGGTCACCTGTAGCTCATCATGGAACCTGATCTTCATGGCCAAGCCTGAGGTAGCCCTGACGTAACAGGTAGAGACATTAAAATACCATGATTGGTGTTGGCATGCTCTGTCTCAGCCAATTCCCAGGACTTCTTAGTAGTAACGGGGTACCCTAAGTGGAGAGTTCTCCAGTCTTGCTGTGTTTATGCAAAAGAACCAGTCAGGTTTATTAAGTCATTCGACAAATTTAAAGAACAGGTGGAGAGAAAACCATATTTCTATAACTTTTGTAAAAATCAGATTCTAAATCTACAGAAAGGTAATTGAATAAATGTATCCAAATAGGCTTGATTTAAAAGGTAACCCCATGGCTAATCCAGTTGCTTAAGTTTGCTAATAGGCCAAGGGTTTTCAAGTTAGCATCCAAATTGGTTGGATGTTTATTCTTAGTTCTATAAGTACACAGTCATTTAAAAATTCTAAGATTCATAAGAATTTTAAAAAGTTTTTAATTCTTAAGCCATCATGGTACCAATACCTCATCCAGTAACATTAGGGAATAACAATTGTCCATGGGAAGGGACAAAACAGGGCAGTTTAGAGTAACTCAGAACTGTGTTTTATGTGTCATAAATCTTAAGAATCGACAGTTTGACTTTGTGCAAAAATTCAGATGATCAGCATATAGTCATCTATTGGTTCTAACACATTCAGTGAGAGGGGCAAGCCTTTTCTATGTTGTACAAAAAGCCAGAAAGGTGACTTGGTGTTTCTATAAGAAAAATCTGGACACAAAATGTTTGCTTCAATTTTGTGTTACCTTAACACTGTGTTTTCTAAAACAGCAAAGTATTCTGCCCCTCACTAGGGCAAAGAGGGACTTTTTACTCCTCCGGGGCCTAATCATTTCTAAGTAATGTTCTTAGCCTAATTGATCTGATCTTTTCTTGCAGATAATAATAACTTCAGAAAATCTGATCCATTCATTGCATTGCATGGGACCCATTTGAAGATTTCACCCCTTGGACAGGCAGGGTCTACAGTCCCTTTGTCAGCATGAAGCAGCTCCAGAAGATGGACCTTCACCCATTTTCCCTTAAAAATATAAGGTGGTGAAATCTCTTAAAAATATATGATGTGATAGATTGACAGGAAAGGGCCCCGTGGCAGTGAAGCAACCTAGTCTAGGAAAAGTGCTGCTTCTTCGCCAGACCACTCTGGGATAGTGAAGAAAGTGCGGAGAGAGTGGTTGGAGTCTTGGTTTGCGCGAGTCCCCTGACTAACTACCTTGCTTTCAGCCCTAGCCGGGCCCTCATCATATTCTTATTGATTTTGACAGTTGGGCCTTGCCTTCTTAATAGGCTACTTGTGTTCATCAGAGAACGGGTGGGTGAAGTCAGGTTGTTAGTACTCAGGCAACAGCATCAGGCCCTATGGTGTAAAGGTCTCTAATGGTCTCTAGGATTAAGAGAACCCCCATAAGAAAAGGGGGAATGAAAGAATGGCCCCTTGCCCACAGAACACAAAGACAGGAACCAGAGGTAACTGATAAAATGCAGGTAACTGATAAAATGATGGCTCAACGGAAAGTAACTGATAAAATGATAGTTCGACAAGAGCGCACAGCAGGAAGGGCCTTAAGCAAATAATTCCAGGGAGGGGCCCTACAAGGCAAACATTCCTGAGAGGGGGTCGCTCTGATGTCCCCCTCTGTATTTGGTACGATACCTGACTGGTGGGTGATGGTTACCTGGTGCAGAGTGATTGGCTGCCTCTTGCCGCAGACCTTGATGTAATATTTTAAACCTATTGGATAGTTATGCGCGGGCTTTTCTGTAGCGCTGGAATTATTCCTAAAAGATCGTCCCCTGGAAGGGCTCGGGGCTCTTAGCCACTGACCGTTTGGGGTCATGCTATGAGCCCGAGTATACTCCGCTTATTAATAAAACCCTTGCTTTTTGCATAGGACTTGGTCTCTCAGAGTTTTCCTTGGTAGGTGCGGCGTCCAAGGCTCCCATCAGTCACCCCATCGGGTGGCCAACCCTTACACT
>JAJIBD010024327.1:0-13623 GCA_021461705.1 Cryptotis parvus | reverse complement strand
CCCACAGAAATACAAAGAACTGGGAACCAGAGATAGCTGGGTAAAATGCCAGAGGTAACTGATAAAATAATGCTCAACCGAAAAGTAACTGACAAAATGATAGTTCGACAAGAGCACAGTAGGAAGGGCCTTAAGCAAATAATTCGGTGAGGGTGCTGCAAGAGCAAACATTCCCGGAGAGGTCGCGTCTGATGTCCCCCTCTCTGTATTTGGTGCGATACCTGACTGGTGGGTGATGGTTACCCGGTGCAGAGTGATTGGCTGCCTGTGGCGCAGACCTTGATGTAATATTTAAACCTATTGGATAGTTTACTGTTGCGTGGGCTTTTCTGTAGCGCCGAATTATTCCTTAAAAAAAGATCGTCTCCTGGAAGGGCCTCGGGGGTCGCAGCCACTGGCCGCTTGGAGTCACGCTATGAGCCGGTATACTCGCTTATAATAAAACCCTTGCTTTTGCGTAGGACTTGGTCTCTCAGGGTTTCCTTGGTAGGTGCGTTGGCGCTCCTAGGCTCCCAGTCAGTCACCCCATGGGGTGGCTAACCCTTACATTTTGGGGGCTGACGTCGGGATCCGGAGCCATGACCCCACCTGCCTCGAGCACCTGACAAGACCATCCTGGGTAAGTGGACGTCCTAAGTCTGATTCTGGAAGCCGGGCTTCTGTAGTGACTGTCGGATCGAGGGGACGGTAGAGGAGGCGTGAGCTCGCCCCACTCTCTCCCGACTGTGGTGGATAGACGTGTCCAAAAACCACAGGTCACAGCCCTGGGGACGCCCCAGTGGTGGTGGAGATCCAGGATACGGACTTCTCCGTCTGGCGGGAGGAAGGTGCTGCCCTCCTCTGAGTCTAGGGGAGGCGGGTTTCGCTTCCTCCCAGGGTGTCTGTGAGGGAGGAAAACGGTTTGCTTTCCTCCCAGGTCTGGCAGGAGTGAATGGGTTACTCTTCCTCCCAGGTCCCTGGGGGGAGAAAAGCGGTTTCGTTTCCTCCCGAGGTCTCGCGGGAGGAAAACGCGCCTCCTCCGGGCGAGGGAACGGTGCCCTCCCCCAGGCTGTTAGTGAAACTTGTCAGGTTTTGCCAGCTCAAATCAACCCCCTAGACCCTTGCCTCTGTCGTGTCTGTGGAAAACTCATTTAGGTGTGCTATTGTAGTTCAGTGTTCTTCCGTCTCTTCTGACTTTCTTACTGTACCCTGAATTTCTCAATCCCTCCTGCCTCACTGGCCCTGGGGCGGACTCCCTTCTACTCCTCTTTCTCTGACCTTTATTCAGCAGAACGGTCGACTCGTCTGGGGGAAGGAGACGGACAAGCCTCCTTCCCTCCTTCCAAGTTCGAGAGTGAGAAAATCCAGGTTCGAGTCCCGGCCTCAGGGTGAGTCCTGAGAGGGGACCTAGGTTTGTAAGCCAGAAACAGCAGGTTGGCGCCAACATTGAGAATTCTCTTAAGCTCATCACAGCAGTCTAAGAAAACCTGTTCGGAACAAAAAATTCAAATTGGATTGTAAAAGTGGTGAGTGTGGGGTGGAGTCTGAGTGAAAGGGAGCAACGGTCCCATGCTTGATTGAAGAGAGTGTGAAACTGGGCGAGTATCTCAATCCTATTTGTAATTGTGACCTGTGTATGTTTGGTTATTGACATCATGAACCCCAAGAATTGCATTTCTCTCCCCTTCCCCCTCACACAAGCTACCAGTGAGGTATTTTCTACTCAGCAGAACATTGCAGTGAGTGGCTGCGAGAGTTCCACTGGAAGGAGGTAATCAGTGAAAATCTTAAAGAAGGTATGCTGCTCCCTGGAAAATCTCTAGGGGGGAAAGGGGGGTGGGGGGGGGAATGTTATAACCTCTGTGTGAGTGAGTGTGTATGAGCACCCTGGGGGTGGTGGGGGGAGAGCCTGTGGCTCCACGACCTGTACCCTTAAGGTCCTAAAGGTTATGGAGCCCAGTGGGCTGTCTGCTAGGAAGAACATATGGTCTATGGTGGCGCTGACCTAGTGGTCAGCCTAAGTCTCAACTGCTGAGTCCACTACGGCTAAGTTCTTCACCAGTAGACAAGCAACTGAATGGTCTCTGTAAATCGGTACCCTCCTCCCTTTGTCTGTCTAAGCGTCACCTGTGGAGCTTGCATGGGAGGAACGGGAGAAACTCCAGTGAAAGATTCTAGGAGACCATATTTCAGCAGTCCTTTTTTCCTTTCTCCCTTACTAGTGAGAAAAATGGCGGCTGAGCACACACCTGAGAGGTCAATTAAAAAACGTAAACAAGGTCTCTAGCAGCTTTTGCAAGCCAGGCAGAAAAAAGGAAAAAGCTAGGAGGGAAAACCTCTCCCACCAAGACAGAAAGGCAGAATCTAGTAAGAATTCAGCAAACATCAGCAAGGCCACAGAAGGTAGCAAGCAAGCAAGACAGAACTTTTCTTCTCCGATCTCTTGGAAGCCCATTGGGAGGTTAGGTCAAGCTCCCCACACAGGTTGTGGTCATGGTGGATGCCCTGGAGGGCCCAAGAGGACACCCTGTAGTAACGCGGAGATCACTGATCGAGAGGTCCAGAGCGTAATGATTCTCTGAATTAATTCCAGCATGTGAGGGGTTAGAGTCCTCTCGAAGTGGCTAATATGGAAGGGGTTAGGGGTCCCCCTTGGGTTGCTTGTTAAAACCTTTTGAACCTCCAAAAGCGTCTTAAGGATCTTTGTAATAACACGTGGCCTGAGCCTTAGGGATCTAACATCCAGGCCTTCATGGTATTGTACCAAGCTTTGCAAAGAAAAGAAAAATGTCGGATTTGCTGTGTGTCTTGGAATTAAAAGGAACCAGAACAGGGGACCCCACACCAACTGCACAGGCAGGGAACAGAGACTGGGTGCAGCTGGAAAACTGGACGGGGCGAGGTCCAAACTGGTGGAGCAGGGGCTATTTGCCCTGGGGGGACTGCCCTTCCTTTCTCAGCCCTCAGTTTCCTCTACCCCCTTCCAAAAAAGTGTCAAATCAGCAACTAAAGGTCAATTAATCAACTGTATATGTATGTGTGCGTGTGTGAAAGTGGCATCAATTGTTTGCAGTTGTCTTGTCTGTGTGAAACGTTAAAGTGCTAAATAAAACCAAGTTGGAATCAATAGCAAATTGCTGAGCCGGGATAGGCAGTGTGTTCCAAACTGGGTGTTGAACAGGAGAAATTGACATGTTCAATCTAAATCTTAGGGTAAAAGTTAAAAAGTGTCCAATTGTAAAACCTTTTAAGTGTTCCTGATCCCTGAAATTCTCTCTGCTCCCGAACTTGTGCTGTTTAAAAGGGTGGGAGCTAGAGCCAGAGTCAGCAAAAAGATAAAAACTTTGTAAGATAGTGCAGAGCTTTACCCTCATAAGTTTTGTTAAATTCTAATGAGAAATTAGGCCGTTTTGAAAATTAACTAAGGTACAAGAACTGTTGCAATTAAATCAAAAAGGTCTTGTGTTTCATGAAAAAATTGGTAGTTCAAATGTTTCTTTTTTGTTGGTACATATTCGTTTTATTTCTGCAATAGGGTAATCACCTCAGCCTGATAAATCTGGTAGAATTCCAGAGTAGCCCTTGCTGAGAAAAAAAAAAAAAGGTGAATCTCTTTAACATTCAAGGAGCTAAGGATGTTCGTTTAAATTTTGTGGTTTCTAAACATGAAAAATTAAAAGAACTGTAAAAAAATGACAGCGATCAGTTTTTCTTTTTCAGACTTTGTTTTTAGTCTGCCCGGTATGTGCTATTATTGAGATAGTCTTAATACATGTAGCTTTGCCAACAGGTATCAACCTAGTCTTTACCTTGAAAGTCTTAGTTATTCACAAGTGTGAAATCTTTACTGTTACTTGGTAGCAATCTTTTGGGTATTTTAACTTTGCATTGTTTGTGTTCCTAAAAACTGAAATTCTAAAAATAAGAATTTTAAATGTTTTCTGGATAATTTCTAATATAAAGTGAACCTTTGCCAAGCATAAATTCAAATGAACTTTAATTGTAAGCGTGTCAGCCTCTTAAATATGTATGGAACTGATTTAATGCTTTACAGTAGTTTTTGCTATGCTAAATGAAATAATAATTAGCAACCTGTTTCCAAATTTGGGAGATTAATTTGTATTGAGCTCTGTAAAATAAGGGGAAGCTAATACCTTTAGGGTGTAACTATAGAAAGTCTAGCTAATACATTTTAAGTAACAGAAAGATAATGAATGAAGATGTCTGTGGGAAAAAAGAAAGGAATTCTGTTAAAGTGAAGGCTTGTTTTTACAGGAAAGTTACAGGACGAATGAATGTAAAAGGAATGTGTAGAAGGTCGGAAAATGTTAAGTAAACAAACTATGAAACTCTTTTCTGAAGAATTGTTCTAGTACCTTTTGGTAAAATCTATGGAAAAGACATTAGACAAACGGTATGGACTCCTGTTACAGTACCCTAAAAATTAGTAATTAGGGTTTTTTGTCATGAAATTAAATAAGTTAGAATACTGTTAAACTGTATGCTCTATTTCAACAGGACTTTTATGCTTCTTTTAAGCAGTTCCAACAGCAAATTGGTGTATTGCACTTCGTTGTAAGTAAAAATGTAATATATGCTTTTCTCTCTTTACACCTTCAGTATGTTTTTTAATGGTTTACGGCACTGTGTTGGTTTGTAGAAACTCAAACACATTATTTCCTCTCTGTAATAGGCCTCAGCCCTCTTGCAGACAGGAAAGGCAGTATGGGACCCCAAGGCCCTCTTCCAGGGAAAATAGAAGTCAAAGGGATTGGTCTAAATGACAGAAGCATGTAGTTACCTTGGAGGTACAGCTGCAAGTACTCCTACAAACCTCAGGGAGACCCTAAAAGGCAGGCCGGCTGAAAAAAGAACCGAAAATCATCTCTGCTGTGAAGAACAAGGAATCTGCCAATTGTGGTGACTGACAACTGCCTGGGCCATGCAACAAGGACAGCTGCTGAGGAGGGAATGGCTTCAGCCCCAAAAGAGGGATGTTGTCACACTCTGCTCAACCCAGTGGAAGAGGCCCGAGGTCACCTGTAGCTCATCATGGAACCTGATCTTCATGGCCAAGCCTGGAGTAGCCCTGACGTGACAGGTAGAGACATTAAAATACTATGATTGGTGTTGGCATGCTCTGTCTCAGCCAATTCCCAGGACTTCTTAGTAGTAACGGGTACCCTAAGTGGAGAGTTCTCCAGTCTTGCTGTGTTTATGCAAAAGAACCAGTCAGGTTTATTAAGTCATTTGACAAATTTAAAGTAAAGGTGGAGAGAAAACCATATTTCTATAACTTTTTGTAAAGATCAGATTCTAAATCTACAGAAAGGTAATTAAATAAATGTATCCAAATAGGCTTGATTTAAAGGTAACCCCAGTGGCTAATCCAGTTGCTTAAGTTTGCTAATAGGCCAAGGGTTTTCAAGTTAGCATCCAAATTGGTTGGATGTTTATTCTTAGTTCTATAAGTACACAGTCATTTAAAAATTCTAAGATTCATAAGAATTTTAAAAGTTTTTAATTCTTAAGCCATCATGGTACCAATACCTCATCCAGTAACATTAGGAATAACAATTGTCCATGGGAAGGGACAAAACAGGGCAGTTTAGAGAAACTCAGAACTGTGTTTTATGTGTCATAAATCTTAAGAATCGACAGTTTAACTTTTTGTGCAAAAAATTCAGATGATCAGCATATAGTCATCTATTGGTTCTAACACATTCAGTGAGAGGGGCAAGGCTTTTCTATGTTGTGGCAAAAAGCCAGAAAGGTGACTTGGTGTTTCTATAAAAAAAAAAAATCTGGACACAAAATGTTTGCTTCAATTTTGTGTTACCTTAACACTGTGTTTTCTAAAACAGCAAAGTATTCTGCCCTCACTAGGGCAAAGAGGGACTTTACTCCTCCAGGGCCTAATCATTTCTAAGTAATGTTCTTAGCCTAATTGATCTGATCTTTTCTTTGCAGATAATAATAACTTCAGAAAATCTGATCCATTCATTGCATTGCATGGGACCCATTTGGAGATTTCACCCCTTGGACAGGCAGGGTCTACAGTCCCTTTGTCAGCATGAAGCAGCTCCAGAAGATGGACCTTCACCCATTTTCCCTTAAAAATATAAGGCGGTGAAATCTCTTAAAAGAAATATGATGTGGATAAAATTGACAGGGAAAAGGGCCCCCCGTGGCAGTGAAGCAACCTAGTCTAGGAAAAGTGCTGCTTCTACGCGAGACCACTCTGGGATAGTGAAGGAAGCGCGAAGAGAGAGTGGTTGGAGTCTTGGTTGCGCAGTCCCTGACTAACTACCTTGCTTTCAGCCCTAGCCGGGCCCCTCATCATATTCTTATTAATTTTGACAGTTGGGCCTTGCCTCCTTAATAGGCTACTTGCGTTCATCAGAGACCGGTTGGGTGAAGTCAAGTTGTTAGTACTCAGGCAACAGCATCAGGCCCTATGGTGTAAAGGTCTCTAATGGTCTCTAGGATTAGAGAACCCCCATAAGAAAAGGGGGAATGAAAGAATGGCCCCTCACCCACAGAACACAAAGACAGGAACCAGAGATAGCTGGTAAAATGCCAGAGGTAACTGATAAAATAATGGCTCAACCGAAAGTAACTGATAAAATGATAGTTCGACAAGAGCACAGCAGGAAGGGCCTTAAGCAAATAATTCCAGGGAGGGCTACAAGGCAAACATTCCCGAGAGGTCGGCGCCTGATGTCCCCCTCTGTATTTGGTACGATACCTGACTGGTGGGTGATGGTTACCTGGTGCAGAGTGATTGGCTGCCTGTGCGCAGACCTTGATGTAATATTTTAAACCTATTGGATAGTTATGCGCGGGCTTTTCTGTAGCGGGAATTATTCCTTAAAAGATGCGTCCCTGGAAGGGCTCGGGGCTCTTAGCCACTGGCCGCTTGGGGTCACGCTATGAGCCCGAGTATACTCGCTTATTAATAAAACCCTTGCTTTTGCATAGGACTTGGTCTCTCAGAGTTTTCCTTGGTAGGTGCGGCGTTCCTAGGCTCCCAGTCAGTCACCCCATCGGGTGGCCAACCCTTACACTTTGCCCAATCTAGAAAACATAGAACTCTTAGTAGATGTATAAGTCAGAAGTTAGTCAGTCAAGGTGACTCCTGTAACTGCCATACCCTCTAGCAGTGTTTACATAGAAGAGAGGTCTCATTTGAATGAACCTTGTCTTAAGTAGATTAAGCTGTGAGTGGGCAAAACAACAAAAGCTCCCAGATTAGCTAGATCTGTCATCCAACAAGGCTCTAAGGTCCAGCACTATATGCCCGGCCCTAACATCAAACCACTCACCCAGGGGTTCGGGAGCTGCTGGTGCCACTCAGTTTTTGGAGTACCCCTGCTTGGGAGCCCCCAAAAACGATAAAGCCAATAAAATGTGTTTTGGTTCATTCTGGGTTTGGCTGGGGAGAAGGGGAACACATCAGTCCCTCTTGTTGGGGCTCAGTGGGGTCCCAACAGATATTGGGGGTCTGGCAGGGTCCTAGCCGTTTTCAGGGCCAACAACCACTCCCTCCGACTGATGGACAAAGAAGACCAACAAGACCACTGCCATGAAGGGTCTAATGCTCTCTTCTTTAATCACTCATTATACACACACACACACACAAACACACAATCTTCATACATACAGACTTCACAAATGGTTGGGGAAGGATTTACAAGAGGTGATGGACCTTAATCCTGAAACAATGAGGTGATAAAAAATAACTCTTCCTTCCCAGGGCAAACTGTAAGGGGACCTTGCCCCCCAAAACGGATCTTGTCCTGGGGTTATAGGTCCACTCAGGACAAGGGTGGAACACTGGTGTGTTGTGTTTACCTTCCCATATTTCTAGTCATTTTGTATAAATACAGCAAGAGAAATAGACATTTATCTTCACCGAAGATTAAATTTATGGGGTGACTATTCCCTAGGACATCTCATCATATATCCCGGACATCCCAGACAACATTCTTCAGGCCAGTTGGGTTTATTCCTAATCCCCACAGGGTCCTGCAATCAGTTGCTTCTCTTTGGATCAGGACAGAGTTTCTTCCATAACTGTATTATTATTAGCTTATTATATCTCTCAGGACATTTAGTCTGTCCCATGTCAAGGGCAGGGTAATTTACTCACAGCTTACCTTGGGTCCATCCAGCCCCATGATGGAACCCTCCTTTTGGGGTGTAAGGAATTAGAACCAATCAAGGCCAAGGGAGATTTTTTTTCTTTGGGTCACACCTGGCAATGCTCAGGGATTACTCATGGCTCTAAGCTCAAGAATTACTCCTGGAGTTGGCGGGGGACCATATGGGGATACCAGGGATTGAACCCAGGTTGGCCGCATGCAAGACAAATGCCCCTCCCCACTGTGCTGTCGCTCCGGCCCCCCAACTGAGTTTTTAAGTTAGAAAAATACAACAGATGCCCGGGAGTAACTAATTCAGAGTTAATTAACTCCCTATATCACAGATGCAGAGCCTTAACTGTCTTCTTGTGTCTCTACAAAAGGCCTTTGCTCTAGCATAAGAATCTGAAAGGGCATATAGGAAAGAGAAAGCACCTTTCATTCACAATACAAAACCCGGGACTGGCAAATAGGAGACAGAGGGCTGTGAACAAAGGGTCCTCCTAACACCCCCAGTCACCATGTGGTCAGCTTTAGCGGGAATAGCACATACTTGTGGAGACAGGTTCTGTGTGCCACCAGAGAGTCCCATAACACCTCAGTGCTCCCCACAGAGTGGAGGACCAGGGGAGCACTGGGGTCAGAGTAGGGAAGTCCTGCCCAGTGCTTTAACTGGCTGTCCGGCATTAGGACCTTTAACAACAGCTGCTGGGATGGTTTCTCGGAGACTGACCGGAATAGCCAGGTCAGTCTCGGCTGTGGGGGCTCAGAGGCGTTTGCTGACCTTGGGGTCCAGGAGAGCCTCTCCTAGCTGACTCCTCTCCCTGCTCCCCTACGGAGTCCTGTGGGTGCCTCTTGAGCATTTCAAAGATTGAGAACACATTGTTCAAGCAGTTGCTTTTTCCTGGTTATCTGGTAACATTTATCTGGTAGCATTTTCCCCCACTGTTGCTATAAAGCTGTGTCATTGTCCTTGAAAAATGACCCAAATTGCTATGTTTTCCGGGGACTTGAAAAGTATTTTTGTCCCATCCAAGGCCAGAACAGTCAGTAGAGGTGGCAGGTCGCACTCCGCAGGTAAGAGCATCTTGTCTGAGGCAGGATCTGTGGCTTGGGGCAGGGCTTTCCTGGTCCTGTCATGTGTGTAGGGTTTGTGTATACCCTTGAAGTAAGTCTCTTATTTAAAAACTGTTTTAATTTTTGAAGAATTTATGTATAAGTTAGATATTTGTATCTGTGCTTGGCTCCAACTGCAAGGTTCGTTTCTGCACATTCTAAGCTGACCACTACTTGACTTTTGCTTTGAATAACACCCTCTGAAGTTGGATCTTGTGGCAGTCATTAAGCAGTCTGATCGGTAGTTTGATTGAACTATGCTAAAAGCAGAAGATCAATGATGCCTTGATAGTCATGACCGGGATGGAAGATTGTGTTTAGGGGAAAAAAAGCTCTAGATGTCGCCCCTCCCTAGCCCAGCACCCAGTAGGTGCAACCTGGCCTGGGTAGTTGGGCTGCTGGAAGAAGACATGAGAACCAGAGGGCTGGGAACTGGTGCTGGGCCTGTCTGTTATGCAGGGCTGTAGGTGTGGGAGCTCTCGTCGCCTTTTCACTTGTCATTAAATCCCAATCTTCGCTTTGTTTTGAGGGATCCAAGTGAAGGCGAGCCAGTGGCAGAACTGACGCCTCAGGTGAGGAGACACTTTGATGTGGCCCTTGATGCCAGGGGCCTCCGTGTGAGAGCCACGTCCTGATGGCATAGAGCCCCAGACAGAAGCAGCCGGGCTGTGTGTGATTTTGTGGGTATATGTGTGTCTGTGTGTATGTATCTGTGTGTATTACCTGTGTGTGTATCTGTATTATGTATCTATGTGTATTTGTATCTGTGGGTATGCGTGTGTATCTGTGTGTATCTGTGCCTGTGTATGTATCTGTATGTATGTGTGTGAATACATGTGTCCATGTGTCTGTGTATGTCCCTTGTGTGTATCTTTTCTGTTAGGTGTGTC
The DNA here is from genome assembly GCA_021461705.1 of Cryptotis parvus. NCBI lineage: Eukaryota > Metazoa > Chordata > Mammalia > Eulipotyphla > Soricidae > Cryptotis > Cryptotis parvus. The sequence continues at coordinate 3,494 of JAJIBD010024327.1, read as the reverse complement.
TTTGTATGTCCATGTGTGGCTGTGTGTGTGTCTATGTGTGTCTGTGTGTGTCTATGTGTGTCTATGTGTGTCTGTCTGTCTGTGTGTGTCCCTCTATTGGGAGCAAGGGGTGTTGTGACTGTTACGTGGCATCCATTCACTCCTTTATGACTGAACCACATTCCATTTTACACAGAGTAGACCAGTGAGCTCTAGGGGGACAGTGGAGGGCGCAAAGACATGCCCAGGAGTCTGACCCTTTGCTGAGGCAACCATAAGCAGCCCCAGCTCTTGGCCAGGTCCTGCTATGTCTGGCTGCGGGCTTCACAGGAGTCCTTACACCCCACCCCAGCTGCCCCCGGGCCGTCAGGAGAGCAGGGGAGTTGCTGCCATAGGGGCAGCATTAGACAGAGACATGGAAGGAGCTGAGAAATACTGAGGCCTTCACTTCACCCACAACTTACACAACCAAACATGTTTAACTCAGCCAAATATGATGACTGTGGATCCACAGCTCTTAGTGAAAACCACAGCATCCCATGGCCAGGAAGCTGGTGTTTTTTGTTTGCTTGCTTGGGTTTGGGGCCACAATGCGGCAGTGCTTAGGGGTCACTCCTGGAAGTGCTTGGGGTCCCATTTGGGGTCCTGGTGATTGAACCCTGGAAGGCTGTGTGCAAGCAGGTTCCCACACTGTGCTCTGTCTCAGGCCCTGAGCATTGGTTTTTTGGGGTTGTTTGTTGTTTTTTTGGGTCTTTAGCTTTTTGGTCACACCTGGCGATGCTCCAAGTTACTCCTGACTCTGCACTCAGTAATTACTCCTGGTGGTGCTCAAGGGGCCATATGGGATGCCGGGATTGAACCTGGGTCGGCCGTGTGCAAGGCAAACACCCTCCCTGTTGTTCTATCGCTCTGGTCCTGGGCCTCTGTGTTTATAAGAGAAGGTGGCAGATACCATGTGCAGGTCGGCAGCTGCACAAAGCACTGGGCTTTGACCACTTGGGTCTGCACAGGGCTGTTTGGTGTGTGTCCGCTCTCCGCCAAGTGTGTCTGTGTGCTGTCGTCTGCTATTCACTGAGTGTGTTCAGTTTTCCCTCTTCTCCCAGAAGTACATCCACGGATCCCAAGGAGCGGGACAAGGACGAGGGCAAAGATTCCAAGCCATGCTCTCTGCGCTTCATGGAGCATGAAGACCACGAAGTTCGATGGACCCCGGCGACATGATGCGGGAGATCCGGAAGGTGCTGGAAGCCAATAACTGTGACTACGAGCAGAAGGAGCGTTTCCTGCTCTTCTACGTGCAGCGGCGCCTGGCAGGACAGCCTGGTGCAGTGGGAGATGGAGGTATGCAGCTCCACAGCTGTCACCTCAATGGGGCGTCCGCTAAGCGCATCTCGGGACATCCATTGCCTTCAAGAACATCGCCTCCAAGATCGCCAGCGAGCTCAAGCTATAGAAACGGAGACTGCGGTGTGGGGTCAGTTAAGCAGCACCCCAGACGAGGTACGGTCTGGGAATGTACTGGCCATGCCCATGGCGACTGGCCTGTGAATCTCCCTCTGTAGAATCTGCCCTTAATGCAATAAGGTTATACATAGTCATGAGCTGTCGATCAAAGTCCCTATGAACTATAATAAATATCTGTAGCTAAAAGCTAAAGTAGGTTCACCTGTATAGGTAAGTATATTGTGTATTTTTGTTCATTTTCTGTTCATAGAGTTGTATAATAAGACAGATGATTGCTTCAAACCTTGTATAGTTGTCGAGATTTCTGCAAATTCCCCCAACCCCATGTACATGTGACGTTTTGAGTTGAAAATTGTTCTTTCACTGTTATTTGCGTTCCAGTGGGGTTTTTAAATATTCTTACCTCCATTGTGCCATTTTGAAAATTGTGTCCAGAACTAAAAAAAAAAATGCACAGAAATCATATCTACAGTGTAGCATGGACATTAAAAAATTATTGCAAAATCCTATTTCATTTTTAAATTGGAAGCTGGTGAATGGATTGGCTGTGTTATACACACAATTACTCCTGCTCTGTCTTCACACTTGTCTCTGTTACCAGACAAAGTTTAGCTGAGAAGATACCAGATGTTTACAGTGTTGTCACGCAGAGCTTTTTTTTAAAAATAAAGTACCTGAAAATAATCGTAGCTTTGCCTTGAGCTAAGAAGTACTAGGGAACCTATTTGGAATCACCATGTGTTTCCAGTTCCCTGCTATTCGTAGTAGCAAAGTGAGGAGTCGCTAAGTGCATTTGTCTGTTACAGGCTGCTTGTCACTAAGGTCAGCTGGAAGGTCAGAGCTTGCTGCTGGGACAGCCTGAGGCCAATGGCCCTATTTCACAGCACAAACTCAGCAGGGCTGTGTGCTTCAGTGAAGCTGTCTCAGGAATTAACTTGCCGTAGGGAAATTCCTCCCCTCTGGTGCACACCAACATGGTAATGTCTGAAAGTTCACGAGACTTTTGGACAAAATGTGCTGTTTCTAACAGTCTGCTGTTCCTTCCCAATCCAGACCGGTCTCTGGGTTTCCAGTGTAACCTGCTTCTTCTCTTTTACTGGGTTTCTTGTATTTCTACCACATCATCACGCCTACACTGGTGCAGCTCTGTAGCTGGGTGTTGGCTGACTTTTCTTTCCTAATTCATGAGCTGTGTGATGTGCAAACCACGAGTCAAGGTACCTAATGCTTCGTTCATTTGATGTGGAGCTAGAGGTTGGGCATGCCACGTGATCTAATGTCCTGTCAGCAAACCGCTGGTCTTATCACTCCTGGGAAAAGAAAAGCCTGTTGAAATTTTATTCCTTTCAAAGAAAAAACAAACCTGAGGGCAGGACTCTCACTGTCACCTGCCCTTGATTTCTGTTCTGTGCCTGACCGTGCTGGGACTTCCTTCTGCAAACAGTTCTGTTCAAAATTGAAATGTTCTTTGCTTAGCAATGGGTGGTGTGTTTGGAAAAAAAATACTGTGTAGTCCCTTTGACCCTAGTGTTCATTCCAAAAAAAAAATGATGCAAATCTTCATTCACTTTTACTGGTGCACACTGAAATTTTTGAACAGTCCTCATAATAAAACACTTTGTCTTTTGCTCTGTATCAGAACCTGAATTACCTGTTTCTAATACAAAGGTTTGCTTTATTGGGGAGGTGGGTTGCGCGTTCTAAAGTTGGTTAGCAGGGGGTGAGGCTTGGAAGCCATCATTGTGATGTGGGGCGGGGAGAATGCATCTTTTTGTACGAATTCCAACCATTAAAATACTTTTTAAAATTATTTGTTACTTATTTATTAGGGGTGGGTGGGTCATACCAGGCGATCCTCAGGGATTCTTCGTGGCTCTGCATCCAGGAATTACTCTGGTGGTGCTCAGGGGATCATGTGGAATGCCCCAACCAGGTCAGCCGCGTGCAAGGCAAATGCCCTCCATGCTGTACTCTCCCGTCCCGTGGGCTAAAGGCGCTGGCGTGGACAAACTTACTGCATCTTCACCAGGGGAAAATAAGGAGCCAAAGAC